>JAHQIW010004171.1:0-55805 GCA_019055375.1 Parelaphostrongylus tenuis | reverse complement strand
GGGCTGGCTTGATCTCAACCAACACTCTCCGATGATCAATAAGAAATGCTCTTAGCCTGGGTAGCCTCGAATTTATAAAGAGACGTGCTCAGCCGGTATTCTACAGTGTTTATGAAGAAGATGAAAAAGAAATTGAATGCTAAGATACTAAAATTCGCACAGTGAACAAAATTGTGATGCGGATCAGTTAGGGTAAATCAAAGTAAATGATCATTAGATACTATAGATTTAGATGTGTATTTTTCTCTTTGAATCGGCTCATCAACTCTTTGACTAGAAGATATCGTAGCCTTAGCTATTTATGCGCTATCATAAATATCATCAAGACTTCGTTGCCTTTGCCTTGGTCTCTTTCACAAACAAATTAGGTCTTCGCCTGAAGTAATAAACGCCAAATTTATAAATTAGAAGTGACTAAGATTGCATGCTTTTAGTATAGTTCATTGCACCTTTTTTTTTGTGAACATTTTGGTGCACAACTTGTCTCCACTGTTTCACGATGAAGCTGTCTTGAAAACAGATTGTCTTGGTACACGTGCCACGACTGGCACATAGGGGAAAATGTTAGTGAAGCTGGGCACAAGGATAGTGGAGTTTGGGGCTATGGTACTGTTGCAAAAAGGACGACTAGGAAGTGGCTCGTAAAGTCGAGAGCTGAAGAGAACCGTCGAGAGGATTAGTCGCGCTCGGGCCGTCCACAGGAAGTTCCATTGATCTTGCGCGCTGCTCTATTGGCATTCTCCCCTACGCGCCATTCGTGCATGTATAGCAAACAAATTTGTTTTCAGGACAGCTCCATCATGAAGCAAATAGAGACAAGTTGTGCACCAAAATGTTCGCCAAAGATGCGCAGTAGACCGATACCAAAATCATGCAGTTGTAACTTTTTCTAGTATATAAATGTGGTGTTTATTGCTCTCGTGCCAAAACTTGTGGAACTACCTAATATCATTTGTTCAAATCATTTAAGTATATTTACATCATTTAAGAAGATTGGAATGAAATCTTCTATGGCAGAAAGAGTGATAGCAGAACAGCAGCTCTGATAGTATAGTGATTAGCGCGCGCTCTCGAGAAGGTAAAACGCTGGTTCAATCTCCGTCCGGGGTTAACTACTTTTTCATATCCCTTAATAGCATTGGATACTTATATCATTCTTACCGCTCTTCCATTGTCGTTTTACGTGTGATTGATCGCCAACAATGCTTGTGCCCACTCATCGTCAGAGTCTTCATTGTCTATTTCCAGTGGTCGATGCTTTAGTGAAATGATATGTGAATCGCATTTATTCATTCAATTTTCGAATTCAAAGCGTCGCGTTCGTCGTCATCGTTAAACCTCCCTAGGTGATGTTCCGTATTTTATGCGTTCTTCTAATAATTCCATGCATACATCTGACTGCTCCACTTAGCAGCGGGATGTCCGACCTTGAAATGGCTGCTCATAGAGTGAATGATTTCTTTCGACCCTTTTTTTGTTGAAGTTATCATTGCCTTTCGCTTTCTTATGACTCATGCAGTCTAGATGCCATTAGCAGGGGCGGTGATCAAATGCTTACTGACGCAAGCTTTAGAAAGTAAGCCCCTTGCTGGACCTCATCCCCCAACACGTTGTGCAATAATCGCGAACGCCTTGACACAATAGGGACCGCAGACCCACGGCGCTAGCCCCGCACTACAGCGCGGGGTAGCTCGGTGGCGAACAGCCCGCACTGACGAGTACCTGTGCTGTCGTCCATCGGGAAATAGGCTGCTAGTACGATACCCTAACACGACGCTTCACGGTAGTTTATTTTTGTAATTGTCTGTTATCGATTAGTATCGAAGGTTCTTCTGTAACGTAATAATTAGAGCAAAAAACGCTCAGTTCTCGAACATTCACTACTTTTTGGTACGAAACATAAATTAGGGGGTAACAGCAAATAATTTATTAATTGATCGCTTGTAATGGTGTTTCTATATAAAATATGGTGTGGCAGTGATTTCAGCCTATGGTGCTGGAAATAAAGGAACATCACCAAAAAAAAACTCCATTGAAGCGCTGCGTTAGGAGATTGAACAAGCAACCTTCTTCGCAATAGACTGCGGCACGAGGCGCTCGTTACTACGGGTTGTTCGCCGCCGCGCGGTATATGAGGCGGGTTAACGTCGTGGGTCTGCGGTCTCCAATGTGTTAACTCTTCAAAAACAATGTATTATGATTTGTGCCAAGCCGCGCGACATCAAATCTCTTCGGTTACCGTAGTGAGAGCGTCGCGTTCTGTGGGAAGGCAAGCAGACAGCCGGACATGCGGATGCTGCCTATCTGCGACTGTCGCGCAAGCGACGGGACTACTTCACGTGCCTATCAAAGTGTTGAGGAACGCGTTAGTTTAGCCAAGAATTCACGCAGACTTATCTCGCTCAACATTCTACAACATTCATGAAGAATTGGAATTGTTCAAGCATCAGGTCTAGAGCAGGCCTAACCGATCATGAAATTGTAGATCATCGTGCAGCCGAAAAACGAAAATTGAATTGCTCTGATTCTCAGCTGCTTTGATCGACTCACAACGAATTCGCTGGGAAATTTCCACAGCAGCCTGATCTGCAACGTTTGGGGGTAGTAGTGTGAGGATGCATAGATGCAAATTACGAATTTGTGTGTCATACTCTTTGTCGAAAGTGATCGTTGTGCCATGACATATTTCGTTTGCCCACGATGTTCACATCTAGACGCGGGAGGCCTTATAAGAGGAGACCAATTAAGCATTGCACAGGAGCATCTTCTATCAAATACCAAAGAAAAGTGGTGTTCTGATCGCCTAACTATCGCTAGAAAGCAGCTGAACACGATTCATGGTACCTGGATGAGTACTGGGAATAAATTAAAGAAAGTCATTAGCTGGAGAAACTCATTGTATCTGTTGAAGTGGACGGGGTTGAAGGTTTGGTATCGCTGACAGGTAATAACTGATCAAGAATTAAAATACCATAAATATTTTTGAACTTGTGCAAATACTCGGAATCACCAAAATCAGACTTTTATATACGAAGAATTTGAGTGAAATAAGGATTTGAATTAGATAAGCTGCAGAAATTGCTTGCTATCTCAGCTTATGCATGTCTTTTGCTTAGAATAATCAGTGCGAAGTAGTTGTCAGGCTGCTAGCAGTCGTGCATCGGCCTCTCATGGGGTTTCGAAATTCACAGAATCTAGTGTATTCAGTGAGTAGCATTCGTTATCTGTCATTTTCAAACCGATTTTTCATTTTTGAAGATGTGTTCGAAGGTGTTTATACTTGGCCAACTACATCCTTCTGAACATTCTAAGCAAAAGACATACATAAGCTCAGCGACTAGGCAGTTTTTGCAGCCTAACAAACTCAATTCCTCATTCAACTACTGTAACTTTTTATACAAAAAATCCGCTTTAATAGTTTCGAGTTTTCGCACAAGTTCAAAAATATTCAAGGTCAATCAATAACTGACGAGCTGCTATCTATCTACGATACCGAACCTTCATCTCCGTCCACTTAAGCAGGTATAATAGGTTTTTCCTGATAATGACATTCTTTAACTTATTCCTAGCTTCCATTCAGGTGCCACAAATCGTAATCAGCTTCTCTCCAGCGATAATTTGGCGATCAGAGCACCACCTTTGATGATTAACGAACAGGCGTACATCTACGATGCTTGATTGATCTCTTCTTACAAAACGTCCCACTTCTAGACGTGAACACCTTAGGCAAGCGAAATCTGTCAAGGCACAAAGTCCAGAGTCGAAACTGAGTATGTCTTGCAGATCTGTAATATACATTCGTGCATTTTCAAATTATTACTTCACAAATGTTGCAGATTCGCCTACTGTTGAATTCTCCCAGCCAAATCATTCTGTGTAGATGAAAGGTGTTGAGAAATTAGAGAAATTCAAACTCTAAGGAAAACTCAAAGAAGATAAGACTACCTTGTTGTTCGGTTGCATGATCATCTATTATTGCAAGGTCGGTTAAGTCTGCTATAGAAACGCCAATGAAATAGGGTAGAAAATTTAATACAGCGTTAGAAAAAATGTTTATAGAGAAGGCATTCACGTATGAATGAGAATCAACGTCGTCGGAAACGTGGTAGACAACATTCCGTTGGTGGAATGAATCACAATAGAAAACGCGATTTTTATCGTGAAGAAAGCCCCAACGATCGCATTCGGCATACTTCCCACTCTTCCGGATATTCCAGAAATTCTTCCCGTGACTATAACCGTTTCGGAACACCAAAAGAGATTCACAGAAAGCGCGTCGTGACAGACGTCGTAGCAGAATCATAGATGATCGTCGTAAAGAAAATGTGCATTTTGAGAAATATCACGACTCTCATCGCAATGCCCATGGCGAACAGAGAGATCAGCGCGATGATAATCCTAATCGTCAACAACCACTTGAATCTGGAGATTCTCAGCAGCATATAGCCACTGATGGTTGTGCTCCACATGTGCTTACGCAGGAGGGTGCGATGCTTCTTCGTAAGGAACAGGTGTGATATTCAAGATCATCTTTACACAACAACGGGTACTTTTATTCCGTTGTGTATTCAGCAAAGACGTCGGCGCGAATTAGCGAAGGATGTCGACTTGACAAGCCAGATTGAGTTAATGCTGAACTTTGAAGCGAGCTTGTAATTTATGGATCTCCTAATTTTGCGCCTAACATCTAGGGTTTACGTGTTAAAAGTACCGGTGCCACTTATATTTGTTTTGTAATATCCATGTTTTTTCTATATGATTCTTTGTTGAAATACCAAAACGACAAGAGGAATCTTTTTCTTCCTGGAGTATGTCCTAATGGCCACTATTACTCTTCTTTCTTGAGTTGATTAATTTTTGTCGTGGAACTACAGGCTGTACCTTTGACATGGTACCGTGTCCCATGAAAAAAAGTTCAAGGTGAAGAACTCATACCGCGCCTATACAGAGTAGTATGGCCGACCGGAAAAGTACTTGTGTGATGCGATTGCCCTGTAACTGCTATACTGAGAAAGGCATGTTCAAAAGCGGGTTCCTTGTGACAATAGTCCTGTGACTTATTCATCTAAAAATAACAACTTTCTCTTCCATCCTATGTATTTCATGCAAGTCGTTTTCGCATACCTCACTGTTGCATGGTAATTCCTCGTGACGTCTATTCTTGTCGAAATAAATAAAAGGCGTTAATGGTAGATTGAGCAGTAGTTCTTCAAGGCGCATATATCGATCTCTTGATAATATAGCCTTGATTCTTTGGTTATTCTTGTAAGATAGTCCATATCTCTGGTCATTGCTTCATTGTAGTGTTTAGCGTATCTTTATGTTCTCTGTTATTTGGTGCTAAAGAGATATTATAATGCAGTGTCCATACTGTTCCATTATACGTGTTGTATTCGTTAGTAGCGGTGTTTGTTCAGGACAAAAGCTCAGACTTTATTCTATCACTTGCTATATAGAAGTGGTCTAGCAGTGTTTCAGCTATATAGTTGCATCAGTTTCGAAGCACTTGCTACTTTTCGTTTTCCCATTCTTGTCTTTGTTCCTGATCCTCAATAAATGAGAGGAAATATCGAGAGAAATCTGACTTGTGTGATACAATTTAGCGTTAATGGTTTTTAGAGATCAAACGAAATGGTAATCTGAGGGATAACGTTTAGTTATTATCGATGGATCATTCGACGATTTCGTGTAATTTGGAATTGTTGCTCGGACATGCATGACAAGTGTACGCATAGCTCAGTCGCCATTTCACTAGTAAATTACTCGTTGTGCATAATCTATCCTTTGTCTGGTTTTCAAGAGGCTATTTCAAAGCATTGTAAGGTATTCGCGATTGTAGGGCGAAAATTTTCCCATTGAAAACCACCAAGGTACTATGAGTATAACCTCAATTATTTCTGCGCAGAGACAATTCGTCGCTGTTAGAATCGTTCTTGGTTGTAGTCACTGTTCAGAGTTTTTAAAAATACACTCAAATGACTTTTTTTTTTCAAAGCGCATATCTTGAGTCGTGCAGCGAATCAGGACATTCTATCAGGATGTGTACAGGAGTAGGTATCATGTATGCGTGTGTCACACCCTGACGTTGGTTTTTTCGAAGAATTAACATCTTCCCCACCTTATCGATACTACTACGTTGAGCAGAATGTTCTGGAATGTTTCATCTTTTGACATCTTTGTGCGGTTTTTTATTATACTGCTCGTTCAGCTGATTTGCTCCTTGGAGTTCCGAGGTAACCCCACCACATTAGAGCAGTCGCCCGCCATTGTGCATGAGAGCGAGATTACCACTTTGCGTCTAGCACCTACCAAGACTGAGGTCATTTCTGATACTATTCCTTTGTATCTTTGTAATGGCATGGAGTTCATTTGAAACATTATCAACCTGAAAAACGTAACGTATATCGTATGTAGTACGAAGAAAAAGAAGAAAACAATTCGGTTATTTCTGAGTTGTTTTGCTCTTCCCTACTTTCTCCGCACAAATTGTGGAATTTTATCTCAGGCATAGAAATGGATGTACATCGTTTTTCAAATAATAGCAACTTCTGAGAAATATGAAATGTTCGCTTTAGTCTGTTTTCACAGCAGTAAAGAGATCGACAAGTGTCAGTTTGTTTTGTGACAGATTAATGATGACAAGGATGTGTTTAGCACAATAATTAGAAGCACTCTACAGCACACGCTGTCTCGTTTGTTCGATCTTGCTATTGAGGCCCCCGAAGTCTTCATTCATTCGGTAGCGATAGAGAAATTGATACGAGATTTGTCTAGAACACTTAGGACATTAAGTTAGCCTACTAGTAGGCCTTCGTTATCCATTGTGTGGGCCAGATTTACATTCATTAGCCTACAGCGAGGTTGATCAAGTCAAATACACGACACATCATTTAAAGATTAAAAAATCCTGCAAATTTTAAGCTTTAGTTTTTACAAACTTGAATAAAATGTGTGCGTATTCATACATAACTGCTCATTTGAAGAAAATGAGAGTTGATTATGGCACCTGAAGTCAAGTAAATAGTGGGTGACCAATGTTTAACAGCGTTAGAAACCAATAAGTTGTAGAAAATTTACTTGTGCTTTAATTAAATTCAAACATAAGACAAATTAATAGCCAAAGTAGGCTCCTGTCACACCAGGACAATTCAGCAACATATCCGACAGCGTGAAGATTCCGCAGTGGTAAATCTTGCGATCTTCGATTTGAAGAAAATCTGAAGATGTTCCTTAATTTCGTGAACACTTTGGAATCTTCTGCCCCTCAAAAAGTGCTCCATCTTTGAATCCATTTGAATAAGCATTCTGACAGCATATGTTAAGTCTTTCATGACGTCTTTCTTGGACACTTATGCAGTAGAATACACGTGTGTCGGCCCTGGCAGCATCGTCACTTGCACAGTGCTTTTCGTCTTACCTAATCCCCTTGTGGGAACCCAGCCCCCTTACATAGAGGAATCGTCGCCGAACGGGTTTCGTCGTGTTCGCTGCTGCTTTGACATAGCCATGTTAAAAATCAGAAGAAGGATAAGCTATTCGCAACGAGCAAAATGCTAGTGGAATGGAAATTGAGCTATGCGTACATTTGTCATGAATGCCTAAGAAAGATGCCCAAACTGCAAGAAATCCAGTGAAAGATTAGTTGATAATGGCTAAGCCTTATTGCTCAGATCACCATTTCTTCAATTTCTAGAAGCTGTCAAAGCTAAGCTGCATCACAGGCGATTCGGATCTCTCTTGATATTTCTCTCATTTAGTGAAGTAGAGTCATAGGAACAAGAATAGAAATGGAAAAACGAACAGTAACAAGCACTTTAAAACAGATGTCAATATATCAAACTGAAATAATGCTAGACAGTGATACATAGCGAGTGACAGAATGAAGTTAGGGCTTTTCTGCTGAACAAACACCGATAGTAACTGATACAACACGTATAATTGGAGCAATATAGAAACTGCATTGTAATATATGCTTAAAACCACATAGTTGAAACGATAAACAATATGTAAAACACTACTATAAAGCAATGATTGGAGATATGGAATACCTTATATGAAAAACAAAAGAAGCAAGGTTATATCATGAAGAAATTAATATATGCGCCCTGAAGCACTATTGCTCGATCTACCACAGATGCCTTTCATGTATTTCGACAAGTACAGGAGTCACGAGGAATTACTATGCACCCGCAAAGCATGCCAAAATCAATCATTTGTAAAATTCATAAGGTGAAAGAGAAAGTTGTTTTTGTCTTGAAAAGAATAAGTTACAAAACTATTGTCACAAGGAACCCGCTTTTGAACATGCCTTTCTCCAGACAGCAGTCACAGGGCAATCGCATCACACAACCACTATTCCGATCGGCCATACTAATCTGTATATGCGTGGTATGTCACCTTGAACCTACTTTCATAGGACACGGTACCAAATCAAAGGCACAGCCTATACTTCCACGACAAAAATTAATTAACCTAAGAAATAAGAGTAATACTGGCCATTACGGCATACCCCAGGAACAAAATAATTCCTCTTATCGTCTTAGTACTCAACAGTCAAAGCAGCATCTAGAAAAAAACACTGATAATTAGGAAGAATATTAGTGACACCGGCATCATTAACACGTGAGCCCTGAATGATAGGCACAAAATTAGGAGATCGATAAATCAAAAGCTCGCTTCAAAGTTCGCCATTAACTCCATCTGACTTGTCAAGTCAACATCCTTCGCTAGTTCACGCATACGCCTTTCCTGAATACACAACAGAATAAAAGTACTCGTTGTTGTGTAAAGAGGATCTCAAAATTCACACCTGTTCCTTCCGACGAAGCATCGCACCTTCCTGCGTAAGAACATGTGGAGCACCACCATCACTAGCTACATACTGGTGAGATTCTCCAGATTCAAGTGGTTGTTGAAGACTAGGATAGTCGTCGCGCTGGTCTTTCCGTTCGCGATGACCATCGTGATGAGAATCTTGGTAATTCTCACAGTGCACATTTTCTTCATGATAATCATCTTTAAGCATGCTATGGTGCCCCTCATGACGCGATTCTCTTTGGATGTCGTTTGATATTCCCAGACGGTGATAGTCACGGACAAAATCTTTCGAATACCCAGAAGAGTGGGAATTAGGCCGACTGCCATCGCTGTGGCTTACTCCGAGGAAGCAATCGCGTCCTCTGTCTTGATCCATTCCACCAACGGCACGTTGTCCATCTCTTTCACGACGACGTTGCTCCTCATCCATGCGTAACTGCTTCCTCTACAAAATATTCTCTTCAAACGCTGATTTAAATTTTCTACTCTATTTCTTTGGCTTTCGTATAGCAGACACAACCTACCATACAATGATAGATGGCCATGCAACCAAAAAAATAATAAGAAGAAGAAAAAAACCTTCTCCTCTTTGAGTTTAGCTTGAAGTTTAAATTGCTCTAATTTCTCAGCTGCTTTGATTGACACAGAATGATTTGGCTGTATAAATTCCGCACCAGGCAGATCTGCAACATTTTTGAGGTGTTAATTTGGAAATGCATAAAGTAAGTTGCAAATTTGCATGTCATACTCAATGTCGACTTTGGACTTTGTGCCTTGATCGATTTCGTTTGCCCACGATGTTCACATCTAGACGTGGGAGGCCCTATAAGAGGAGACCAATTATGCATCGTAAAGGTACGTCTTTTTGTCATTTACCGAAGGAAGGTGGTGTTCTGATTGCCAAATTGTCGCTGGAGAGCAGCTGATCACGATTTGTGGTACCTGGATGAAAATAGGGGAATAAGATAAAGAATGCCATTATCTAGAAAAACCTACTGTACCTGCTGAAGTGGACGGGGTTGAAGATTTGGTATCACAGATAGGCAGTAACTCATCAAGAATCGAAAGACCTCAAATATTTTCAAACCTGTGCAAATACTCGAAACTATTGAAATCGGACTTTTAATATGTAAAGCCACATGAGTTAGATAAGGAATTAAGTTTGTTAGGCTGCAAAAATTGCTTACTCGCTGAGCTTATGCATGTCTTTTGCTTAGAATCTTCAGGAGGAAGTAGTTGGTCAAGTATTGAAACACCTTTAAAGACATCTTCAAAGATGAAAAACAGGATTGAAAACGACAAGTAACGAGTATACTCACCGACTACACTGGAGTCAGTGGAGTTCGAAACTCCATGAGATGCTGACGCACGACTGCCAGCTAAGAATAAAATAGCTGAAATCAGTTATCGATGTAACAATTAGTGAAGCTAACCTGAAGGTGGCATAGAGATATTGTTAACTTTAGCAGTCCTTCCAGAGGCAATATGTAAATTACGGTTGGTCGAATCAGAAACGGCATTAGCGGACTTCCCAATTCCCATTGTCTGATTAGTACGGCGTTTATGTTTGAAGAAACTCTCCCCTTTGCGATCTGATCTGCCAGGTGAGTGGCTCAATTTCACTTTTTTCTCTGTCGAGTGAGTGTTAGACTCTTTACTAGGAAATGAACTGTTTGTCATTGGTGTGAGCAGTATAACCGGATGCAGGCGACAATGAGACACTACGAGAGCAGATGATTTTGCTACTTCTCGCATGGTTAGAATGGTTCCAGCTATTGAATCTACCAGTTGAATTGCTGCGGCGAGAAATGCGTGAACGAAGAACAGGTGGAAGGGAAGATGAACGTGAAGAGGACGAAGGATATTCAGGACTTGCAGAGCGTATGCGTGAAATTCCCGCAAAGATGTCAGGTCTTGGTGAAATATCACTGGTGGCACTTTCGTAAATTGCTGCTCCATTATAACGTATCTTCGACGCATCACTTAGCTCTCCGATCGTAGTCCCTTTGCCAGAAGTGTCGTTATTATCAATTTCCTGCTCCGAAATATAAGTACCACGACCAGGCAGTTCAGTGATACGTGGCCTTCTAATGGCACTCCTCTGTCCATGAGCAGATGTTGAGACGGTCTTTGATTCTTCATTTACGGTAGAAAGTTCACGGTCGCTTCTAGGTGAGATCACAGATGTAGGAGCAACAGCACTAGGCTTAATGACTCGGCGAGCGCTACGATTAGGAATGGCTCGATCAGCAACTGGTCCACTTTTAGGAGCCACAGCCGCACTTGCTACTTCATTCGAAGAAGTCATTGCATTGGAATCAGATTGAGGAATTTCTCCTCTCTCAGGTAAAGCCATTTGACTTCCTTCTTTTTTCCCTCGAAGAGATTCGGTCTCTAAAAAAACAATATTTCAGAACAAGTGCTTTGATAACAGCCTCTTTAGAAAAAAAGTTTCGCTGCCACATACATTACTTGTGGACCCACCTATATGAATTTGAAAAAGATCATACTGTAGAAGTAAATTTACAACTCCCACATTTTCCTTAGAACACACTTCTATTTCAAAAACAAGATGTTATTAAACAAACGATTGCACAGGTTCACCACAACAAAGCCTACCCAATTTATTAACATTATCGAAAGATACATAGGATACAATCCTACCATCATAATAATCGCGACAATACTCTAGCGATCATAATAGTTTTCGTCGAACCAACCAGTGAAAAGCCGCTTTAACAAGACGAAGAAACACTCCCGATACGCAGGAGTGCAGAAGTGCATCCTCACCGGTCGTCCTCCGGGTAGTTGAATGAATCGGGCGAGCCCAGTGGATTTTTCTTTTGTCCCTGACACGTGCAAAAGCTCAATAGATTCACCTGGTTCTAAAGACCCGCTGAGCATGATGTTTTCTCTATCATCATGAAGGGATCAGACCAAAAAACTAGTCATGAACTAGTGCTACATCCACTCGTTTGTGCGATTGACATCTCGTGGAACGCAATCTCTAGGGACTCTTGTACATCAGTTACATTCAGACCAATCACGTGTTCGCTTCACTTAGCTTTAGATAGTCTATCATGAGCAACATTTTGTTCGATCTTCGATTGTTGACATAAGTCTGGCGTTCAGTACTTTTTGCCTGTGTGGTAAGGGATACGAGCAGCTTCATTTTGTCAGGTGTGAGTACATTAGCACTCAGTCGTTTGTCATTACGCTCACGTAGCGACCAGGTTCTTGACGTGTACTTTGAGCCAGGAAGAATTGTGCAGTTGAAAATATACACACGAAGTCAAATCTTCTATGTTCTTGACGCTCCTGAAAGCTTTGTAAACCGCTCGTTTTCACCAGCTCAGCTGTGTGACCATCATGTTGACGATTCGACCTAGACACTCATAACTAGAGCATTGGAGATATTCCGTTAAGGATGATTAGTCCAACATAAACAAATTCGATCATCACAAACGTTGTCATGATATCTATCAAGAGGCCAATCTTCGCCGCAGTGTCGTCAAAGTCGGCTAACATTAGATTCGCATGGCGAACGTTTTGTGGTATAATAACGATATTATCAGGAAAGTGAAGATGATGCAAAGACGCATCAACTACGGAAAACCACTGATAACTGTTCCGAAGAAAAAAACTGATAACTACACACTACCATGTGATGCTAGCCTGGACATGTATCCTAGTTCAGATTACCTTCGAATATACGAAACATTAACACATATAGATCCACTATTACAAGAAGGTCAAACATTCTCATATATCGCCATTTTGTTGAAGACAAATTACTTTAGGAAAAACTTCCGAAATTACGCGAACCTAAACGAAACTCAAGCAATGAAATAAAAATCTAACTCCCATCATTATCTAGTTGACGACTTATCGACAACACAACCGTTTTGAAATGTTTGCCCTTCTTGATTGGAGAAGGGCCTGTTGAAAGATCCAAGCAATGAAAACTACTAGTTGGAAAAAAAACTTTTAATAAGACCCATTTAAGGCGCAACTCGATCTCTCTGTATTGTGTGGGAATATGAAATGGTGGTGAAATTGTTTATTGTCACTTTTTAAATGTCGAGTCTAGTTAATTCTAGAGCCGTTATTGATGAACTGAGCAGATTAAATAATTTAAGCGAAGTATGTTAGCCATATGAAACATTCATGGCGGGGTAAAACATGACAAACATTACAACATTGTTACGTATGAGATTCAAGTTGAATTTTTTCGAGTCAACAAATTGAAAACTAGACTGAAGAAAGAGATGATAAATGTTATGAAGATAAGACGTACCACAAGTTAATAAGTTAACAATGACATTAGTCAGTTCAATGATAATTATGTACCAAACGGAAACTGATAGCGGAAAGCTAACACTAAGTACGAGTTCGAGGACGGCAACCCGATATGCCGTTTGGGAGTGGGTGCATCAATATCTTCTCCCTTCTGGGACAGGAAGGAGGTGGAAAACAAAAAGGGGGAGTGACATGTGATATTTACAGAGACATAATGTAAGCCACCAAGAACAAGTGTACTGTCATTTTCGTATACGTTTTGATTAATATGAAAAAAAGGGGTAAAACTGTAACGCTTGGTAGGCTAAGACGGGGGTGGCGGGACGGGGGAACTCGACTCGGCCCTTAGCCCGCCACCCAAACAGAGAGATCGAGTGCCCTGGCGCCGCCCATACACCACCCGCCTAACCTGATTCGGAGTCAGACGAGTCACTGCTCGATGACGAAGACGAACCAGAACTACCAGAAGAAGACTCTGACGATGAGCGGGTCCGATTAACTGCGTGCCGAGGAGCATCTGAGGTAGATGCTAGAACACAACGATCTTGTTAGAAAAAAAAGACGCCTGTCCATTCATTTCTCCAAATTCATGACCAACATTCCAAATGATTGGTCTTTTCTTCATTGCATGACAACCGATGATACGTACCATTCTTATTCGTTTGTTGAGCTGATACAGTCCCACCAAGCTTTTTAATCTTGTCCTCGATTTCACGTTTGCGTGTTTCGTTATCACTTCGTACTGCTGTAACGATGGTCAACTATGAGTATGAAGCACCAAAAACACACCATGTGCGTAAACTTTACTTTTCCGAGGCTTCCTCTTGAGAGCGGCTGCTACGAAAGCTTCGAGATCACGAAGTGTGACAGCCTTCAAGGTTTCGAAGTCGATTTCAATCTCTTCGGGACTAATATCCTGAAGAAAAAAAAAATCAAGCAACATGAGAAAAGTTGGATTTTCTCACAAATAACTCACCGATAAATCTTCTCTGCTCTCGATTATACTTACAACCATGCTTAACTTGTCACCCGGAAGCTTGTTAATATCGAGACTGAGCTGCCGTTTTTCATCATACGACATAGGCTCATGAGATGCTTCATCGCCAGAGTCGAATTCATAATCGTCTTTCCATGGTTTACCATTTGCCGAGGTCTCCGGCTTTGGCTTATTTTTTGAACCAGGTCTCCGACCACGACCGCAATACAATTTCGACGGTTCAGTGGACGTAGTAGGTGGAGGACGTTTCAGGTCTCTTCGAGGCTGAAATAGCAAATCCCATCAATTGGTATGGAGATGCAAATTTCGAGAAGTCTTACCAAGGGTGAAATCGACGTCGCAGGACCATTGGATAATGGTGAGTCGTCAGTAGTATGAGTAACGGTGGCTCGACGTACTCTGCTTGTTGCAGGCACTTGCTGAATTGGCAAACCACATTGCATAAGAGTCTGCTGTACAGAAGTCACCAAGTTTGGAGGGTAAGGCGGTATAGGTGTATCGTTTAGCTTCGCTTCCTTCCTTTTCAGCCGAATCTGAGCTAACTCCTCACAGTTCTGTGCGACTAGATCAACACGTTCTTGAAGCTTCTTTCGTTGAGCATTAGCCTTAAGAAGAAAGATATAACGGAGTTTCGAAAGACGAATAAAGCAATGTGATAGCCTTGACTACATTATTGAGGAAGATATCCATCTGGTCGTCTTCATCAAGGTCACATGAGGTAGCCACATTTGTATCAACGTCTTCATCCGTGGGTAAATTTTTCCACTAAATGTAAACCACCATTTGATGTATTCGTCAATTAATTTCAACTTCATGAGAATATCATATGAGCTTGACAGAAAACTTTATAAAGATTGCCCCACAACTTCCATTATAGCTCCATCTTTACTGTCACTCAGTAGATACTATCTAGTATAGCAAGCAACTCGTTGCTTGTACATTTTAGAGATCGAGTAGGCAAAATTCAACTAACCCGATCCTCAAAAGCTCGTAAAAGAGATCGTCCGTGATGATAAATTGCGTCGGTACTTGGATTATAGAGGAAACAATTGTTGCACACCTGTACGCAAACTGTGTAAATCAATTTACTTAGTTAAAGGAAGAGTTAGCAAACCAACCAATCGGATATCATCGGCAAACTCTTGTGCATTTGCGTATTGCTTGTTGTCCAATTTTTTCTTGATTGTCCCAAGGTCCATAGGATTCGAGATTATATCATAGTAATCAGACAACTTCATTCCTTCCACGTCAACAGGAACTAAGAATGGCCAGTTGAAATTCTATAAATGTCCATATCAAGACTCTTCAACATGACAATCTCAATAAACATTTCAACCTTGCACTTCTTGCCCAT
Source organism: Parelaphostrongylus tenuis (assembly GCA_019055375.1). Lineage (NCBI taxonomy): Eukaryota > Metazoa > Nematoda > Chromadorea > Rhabditida > Metastrongylidae > Parelaphostrongylus > Parelaphostrongylus tenuis. The sequence goes on along the minus strand of JAHQIW010004171.1, from coordinate 40,338 downwards.
CAACTCGTGCAGCACCTTGTGGCAAAACTTCATCGTTTCGGTAGCTTTGCCTTTATACCTAGGAGGTAGTTGAGTATAATCTATAAAGTGTGCAGGCTTTTTAACTGGTCGAGATGATTCACGGCGTGGAACCTAAAGAAAAAAGTCAGCTTTAGCTAACAACAAATCCAGTGATCTAGTAGGGCTACCTTTCCAGAATCCTCTTCTATTAAAACACCCGTCGTAGTGTCTGCTTTCCTTTTCACACCCTTCTGTACTTTGAGGGGATGAAGTGTCGACGAACTTATCTACATAGAAAACATTTGGAATTATGTTGACATGTATTTGAAGTTCAGAAAGTATTTTACAAATAAGAGATAATACCGGAACATCAAGACTTGTGCCACTCGACGATTCTTCTACTACATTCGGAACATCAGAATCACCAAGTACAGACGAACTATCAGCAGCTCCCCTTTGTATGGACGACTCCCTCGAAGCTGTAAATTCATGATGTTACAATGGCGCAACGAACACTTCGATTCGGAAATTTCAGTAAAAATAAAAAAGCCATCCACCCCCCAAAGGCTGCATCGACATGGAGTCATTTTGGCAATTAACAATAGATATATGAGTGAGACCATGCAGACCTCTAACCGTCGCATTATGAAAATGTTCTAAGACGTGATGGGCATCCTCGCTCCCACCTCGAACGAAAGAAGCCGACTTTCGTGCCCCGGTCGGTGCTGGTGAAGGACCTTTCCGCACAACCTTCGGACCACGTTTCGACGACGGTCGTGCTATCTCCACTTCCTAAAAAATCGACTGGAATACATACAAAGTTACATGAGCACACATTGTTTTATTGGAAAGTGATGAAATTAGATTCTTTAGAATAATGAAGTATATTTCCGCACGTTAAATTAGAAATGAAGGAACCTCGGCCGGTAAATTCTGCATACAATCTCTATAGACGTTCTCGACATTTTGGCACATAATTGTCACGTCATCTTCCACTTGATTGAATGTGTAACAGTTCCGGAAGATATCTTCGAAATCCTGGAGTGAAATTCGATAGAATACTTACATTATCAGGCATATCAGCAATCTTGGTCAAGAAGAGTTGTTCGAGTTCGCGAGCCATCGAAACGATCTCACTGTGAGGTGGATTGAAAGTGTAGCAGTTGTTGAACATTGTCATTATATCCTACAAAATATCGGAGAATCTCACTGCGCTATTAGCCAATTGTACCGTGCAAAAGAGCAGGGAAATCCAGCTATAGAATTGGTATGTCCGAAACTGAATGCGAACCAAGTTTTCTTGTTTAGCTGCTTTTTCGTTACGATGTTAACGCTCATAGATTCCTATCCTGGTGGTGGTACAACTGTTTTGGAGATTCTCCGATATCACCTCATCATGTGGATCAATTCGAAATCTACTACTTATTATCTCATAATGCGCCAATCTATGTGTCTATCAAGAAAAATTCATATTTTTCTTTATCTTTACATATACTATGCCCCATGAGTTCTTTTTCTCTTTTGTTTGGAAAAAGAGTTTTAAAAATCTTAAAAATCAACGGTGAACACAAAATTTCCATTATTGAATTTCAGAATAGAGGGAATTTATGAACAAGAACATCGTATAAAAATTTACAAGAGCATTCATATAAGGCTCGGTTCAATTTTACGGTTCCGGAAATTCCAATACTTGCTAACTTTGTTCTTGTTATACAAAACCGCATATATACACACGTCTATATGCGTGCATGAACACGCATACATAAATCTATATATATACATATATATACTATATATATCATATATATGCAAGGCATAAACTACAATATGCATTGATATGCAAGTGTATGCCGGCACACATATGTGCACATATGTATGTATGTACTATAATATATATATATATATATATATATATATATATATATGCTCATATATATATGCATATGTATATGCGTATATACATGCGCACATACATGTACATACATGTATATATGTATATGCATATACACATGCATGTACAGGAGTATATGTATACGTACATTCATGTGTACAAATATGTGTATCCATATATACATATATATATATATATATATATATATATATATGTATGAATCCGCTCACACACGCATATGAAATATCTTCGTGGGTGGTCATATGTGTGCACATGCACGTATTCACGTCACACAAATACCCCTTCGCGGATGGCGCCATTTCCGGTTGTAGTGCAGTTTGGACGGTTACGAAGAGTGCTTTCAATGTTATTTCGGTAGTTTTCAAATGATATTTATACTTTGCTTTTTTCGTCAATGAATATGATTTCTTTGTCATTAAATGATTAAATGTGATAGAACAGACTTCAATAAATTTATTTTTAGTAGAAATAACGTAACTGCTCCATTATCAAATTACACTTTCAAAGAGGAAAACCAAGCATTGATGTAGAGGCTATATTTAGAACCTTTATCGAACATTCCTAAGATATTTCATTTATACCTACCCATAATTCTTTTTAGAAATGCTTTTTACAGTAGAAATCGTTTCAATAATAAAAATTCAATTATTCTTGGCGAAAAAGTTGATAATAATCGACATCTTGCTATAAAATCCCAAAAAATCTCCTTGGATTAGGAAAAGTGGACTGAGATTGCAAAACGTTCTTTTATTTATTAGCAGGACGTAATATAGAAATGTTTCTAAACAATTAACTTCTTATCAAAGTCAAACTTTTTCAGGTTATCGATTGACGATAAAAAGCATCAAGAACATAGAAGGGAATATTTGAAACAAGCTGGAAATGCGTTCCTTTTCGCAACTATGTGATTTTTCTTTCAAAATGGCAAGATTTTGATAATCATTAGCTTTAGTCTTGCCAAAATCATTCATACAAAAGTCTCATCAGTGATATAGTTTTTTTTTATGATAATGTTGCTGTGAGAACCCGAATTTCCCTTTAAAGCACGCACCACTCTTCGTCCAGCTGAGGGTAATAATATCGCCTATAATCCGCAAAGGGGTATGCTTTACAATATACATATATAACTAAAATGCACCTGTGTAAATTTGCATAGGTAAATATATATATATATATATATATATATCTATCATCGCTTGTATCGCAGAAAGAGTGATAGCAGAACAGAAACCACGGTGGTGCAAAGGGTTAGCACGCGTCTCTCGGAAGGATAAATGGTGAGAGGAGAGGGGAGGGCTTCAATTCCCGTCGGCGGTTATAAGTTTTGCATTTGTATAGAAAATTCCTATATATTTATACGTGTATATAATCCATATAGGTGCATAAGCACGCATCTCTGGAAAGGATAAATGAGAATAGGGGGGGGGGAGGCTTCGATTCTCTTCGGCGGTCATAGGTTTTGCATATAGCTCGAGCTTATTAGATCTATAACCATGACATTATACCACTGCTGAAAGAGCGCTTGTATAGAAAATTTCTATATATTTATACGTGTATAAAATCCAGATAGGTGCATATAACACATGTACGAATGCGTGTCTACAGTATCTAATCTACATGGGTGATCATGCATATTGGAGTATAATTATATAATGTACAAAATAACCTCCATGCATTCTTTTGCCGAATGGTAGTAAATGTTCTGCAAGCGTTTCTGAATTGTTTTCATATCCATCGGACGACGTATAACCTTGTGATAGTCCTAAATCATTCACTAATTAGCAGATCATAACAGATCAGAAAAACACCCAGTGTGATCTGCACAAGACAGAAACGTACCGGTAGGTTCAATTTCACGGTGTCTACGGGCACGTTAAAGGGCCAGGCATGTTTGTGCTTCATTACTTCTTTTAGTACCGTATTCAGTATATAATCGAGTTGGTTAGTATGTCTTGTAGGCTTTCCCATTGGTGGGATAACGCGTGGTTGTACAATGCCATTGACAGGCTCCTAATAAGCAACAATGAAAGTTTGTCGAAAAAATTTTGGCAAAAAAAAACACAGACAGACAGACAAAGCCAAGAAAAAAAACCTAATCAAAAATCTAAAAGCAGATCAAAAGATCAAATCAAAAGAAAGTTGATCAGATCTATTCTCATAATACGGTGGCGAGTGAATACCTGACGAGGTGATGCCCATGGATTTTCCGGCTTTTTCGTGTTCTCATCTGCTACGCTTACGCTAGCTCCATCACCAGACGTGCTTACAACGTCGGTCACTTTCTGCGTGCCATTACCGGACATACCTAAGTGGGGCAGACGATTGAAAATGACGAGAATCGCGAGTCGCATCATTGGCGCGGGAATTCCCAATAGCATGAGTAGATCGTGGGAAGATCACAAGAAAACATTGTAATTACATTTGACGTTTCTTTATCATCAAAATAGAATTGCTCCACCTTATCATATATAGGTCTATGGCCAGAAGCTCTGCCATAAGCTCGAGATCAACGAAGAGATCACGTTCGCTCGTTCGTTCGTTCGTTCAAATGGCAGGCCAAGTAGCAACCGCGACGCGTCAGCAGCAGACGCAACGCGGCTGCATAACCGTACGCATTGAATGCTATTCACTACATTTATCACAGCATGAGTTATAGGTGATTTTGAACCGTATTCGACACGAATAGGAGCGGAATACGTACGAAAAACTAACAAGAGAGAGGAAAAAACGCTTTGGTTTTTCAGGCTTTCGCTCTTTTCGGACGGGACGTGGACGACGTTTGTCACGCCGAATCTCACGTCATCGTCTAGAGCGATTCAAGGGGAAAACACCGACGATTGAGAGCGACAAAAATACGAGAAAAAAAGCATGTAAAAACGGACTTAGGCGAATCGGAACAACTAGTAATAAATAAAAGAGAGTAACCCACGATCTACGGAACCATGGTGAATAGCGAAGCGCATAGAGTCATCGCCTAGGCCATTCCCTCGATCGATTCGTTCATTGTGTGGACAGTGGCAAAATCGTGGCGAGAACGTACGTGGCGTCGTGAGTGTGCAGGCGTGCAGATCCTCTCCATCCCTGACACTCTGCACGGCCCCGCTCGCCTGTTAGTGACGACTGGGGTGTGGAGGTGAACAACAAGGAGACGAGCCTAAAAAAAGAGGACGGTAGCGAATCGGTCAGAAGCGGCTACAAATCTGAAACACGACCATATCATACGCATGACAATGTAATACTGACCTAAGAAACAAGTACAGTTTTAAAGGTGTTAAAAGGATTCAGGTTGAATAACCTCCCATTACCTAATAATCACCTTCCTCTCTGCCATTCTTCTCCACCATTGAAAAATCTCGATACGGGTCACACTGATATGTCGGAAAACGTTTATAATAAAGTTAAAACTCACATACGACAAATAAAAAAATTCGTTCATTTGGCGATTCAGGTGAGGTGGGTCCTGCAGCGATAAGAGTGCAGTAGGAGAGAGACGAGATCCTTCGAGGACACCACAGCGCGCCGTTGCGCGCGCAACGATTTTCGCTGGAAAGAAGTGCCGCGGTGCACACTAGTTGTGCCACGCATGTATACAACATAGTATGCCTGATAATCATTATTTGAGCCACGCATGTCAGTGGTCTGTCAATGAGGGCTGACTTATAGAGCCCGATTCACGTGTTTCGATCTTGCGATCTCGTCAGTCGGGCAGTTACCACATAGTATGCATACATATACTATACATACATTATATATTTGTACATGCAACTCGTGTGACAAACTTACATAAATATACATGAGCATAGAGAACAAATATGACACAATACTCGTGATTGAAAGTTTTGCGAATTTTGTGAGAACAGTGTGTCAAATGGAAACATCGCTTCAATGCTCATCCTGTTAATCTTGAACATTTCGCCAACCGACAATAATGATTACGGGATGAGCGACTATCGAGTAACGTATAAGAACAGCAAACTATCTTCGAATGTTTCCTGAACGACCGCAAAATGTCTGACGACTTTGAAATCCAATGTTTTCGACATATCAAATACTCCTGGTTACAAGTTTTGCGAATTTTGTGAGAACTGTTCATTGAATGGAAACATCGCTTCAATGCCCATCCTGTAAATCTTGAACATTTCGCCAACCGACAATAATGATTACGGGATGAGCGACTATCGAGTAACGTATAAGAACAGCAAACTATCTTCGAATGTTTCCTGAACGACCGCAAAATGTCTGACGACTTTGAAATCCAATGTTTTCGACATATCAAATACTCCTGGTTACAAGTTTTGCGAATTTTGTGAGAACTGTTCATTGAATGGAAACATCGCTTCAATGCCCATCCTGTAAATCTTGAACATTTCGCCAACCGACAATAATGATTACGGGATGAGCGACTATCGAGTAACGTATAAGAACAGCAAACTATCTTCGAATGTTTCCTGAACGACCGCAAAATGTCTGACGACTTTGAAATCCAATGTTTTCGACATATCAAATACTCCTGGTTACAAGTTTTGCGAATTTTGTGAGAACTGTTCATTGAATGGAAACATCGCTTCAATGCCCATCCTGTAAATCTTGAACATTTCGCCAACCGACAATAATGATTACGGGATGAGCGACTATCGAGTAACGTATAAGAACAGCAAACTATCTTCGAATGTTTCCTGAACGACCGCAAAATATCTGACGACTTTGAAATCCAATGTTTTCGACATATCAAATACTCCTGGTTACAAGTTTTGCGAATTTTGTGAGAACAGTGTTCATTGAATGGAAACATCGCTTCAATGCCCATCCTGTAAATCTTGAACATTTCGCCAACCGACAATAATGATTACGGGATGAGCGACTATCGAGTAACGTATAAGAACAGCAAACTATCTTCGAATGTTTCCTGAACGACCGCAAAATGTCTGACGACTTTGAAATCCAATGTTTTCGACATATCAAATACTCCTGGTTACAAGTTTTGCGAATTTTGTGAGAACTGTTCATTGAATGGAAACATCGCTTCAATGCCCATCCTGTAAATCTTGAACATTTCGCCAACCGACAATAATGATTACGGGATGAGCGACTATCGAGTAACGTATAAGAACAGCAAACTATCTTCGAATGTTTCCTGAACGACCGCAAAATGTCTGACGACTTTGAAATCCAATGTTTTCGACATATCAAATACTCCTGGTTACAAGTTTTGCGAATTTTGTGAGAACTGTTCATTGAATGGAAACATCGCTTCAATGCCCATCCTGTAAATCTTGAACATTTCGCCAACCGACAATAATGATTACGGGATGAGCGACTATCGAGTAACGTATAAGAACAGCAAACTATCTTCGAATGTTTCCTGAACGACCGCAAAATGTCTGACGACTTTGAAATCCAATGTTTTCGACATATCAAATACTCCTGGTTACAAGTTTTGCGAATTTTGTGAGAACTGTTCATTGAATGGAAACATCGCTTCAATGCCCATCCTGTAAATCTTGAACATTTCGCCAACCGACAATAATGATTACGGGATGAGCGACTATCGAGTAACGTATAAGAACAGCAAACTATCTTCGAATGTTTCCTGAACGACCGCAAAATGTCTGACGACTTTGAAATCCAATGTTTTCGACATATCAAATACTCCTGGTTACAAGTTTTGCGAATTTTGTGAGAACTGTTCATTGAATGGAAACATCGCTTCAATGCCCATCCTGTAAATCTTGAACATTTCGCCAACCGACAATAATGATTACGGGATGAGCGACTATCGAGTAACGTATAAGAACAGCAAACTATCTTCGAATGTTTCCTGAACGACCGCAAAATGTCTGACGACTTTGAAATCCAATGTTTTCGACATATCAAATACTCCTGGTTACAAGTTTTGCGAATTTTGTGAGAACTGTTCATTGAATGGAAACATCGCTTCAATGCCCATCCTGTAAATCTTGAACATTTCGCCAACCGACAATAATGATTACGGGATGAGCGACTATCGAGTAACGTATAAGAACAGCAAACTATCTTCGAATGTTTCCTGAACGACCGCAAAATGTCTGACGACTTTGAAATCCAATGTTTTCGACATATCAAATACTCCTGGTTACAAGTTTTGCGAATTTTGTGAGAACTGTTCATTGAATGGAAACATCGCTTCAATGCCCATCCTGTAAATCTTGAACATTTCGCCAACCGACAATAATGATTACGGGATGAGCGACTATCGAGTAACGTATAAGAACAGCAAACTATCTTCGAATGTTTCCTGAACGACCGCAAAATATCTGACGACTTTGAAATCCAATGTTTTCGACATATCAAATACTCCTGGTTACAAGTTTTGCGAATTTTGTGAGAACTGTTCATTGAATGGAAACATCGCTTCAATGCCCATCCTGTAAATCTTGAACATTTCGCCAACCGACAATAATGATTACGGGATGAGCGACTATCGAGTAACGTATAAGAACAGCAAACTATCTTCGAATGTTTCCTGAACGACCGCAAAATGTCTGACGACTTTGAAATCCAATGTTTTCGACATATCAAATACTCCTGGTTACAAGTTTTGCGAATTTTGTGAGAACAGTGTTTCATGAATGGAAACATCGCTTCAATGCTCATCCTGTAAATCTTGAACATTTCGCCAACCGACAATAATGATTACGGGATGAGCGACTATCGAGTAACGTATAAGAACAGCAAACTATCTTCGAATGTTTCCTGAACGACCGCAAAAGTCTGACGACTTTGAAATCCAATGTTTTCGACATATCAAATACTCCTGGTTACAAGTTTTGCGAATTTTGTGAGAACTGTTCATTGAATGGAAACATCGCTTCAATGCCCATCCTGTAAATCTTGAACATTTCGCCAACCGACAATAATGATTACGGGATGAGCGACTATCGAGTAACGTATAAGAACAGCAAACTATCTTCGAATGTTTCCTGAACGACCGCAAAATGTCTGACGACTTTGAAATCCAATGTTTTCGACATATCAAATACTCCTGGTTACAAGTTTTGCGAATTTTGTGAGAACTGTTCATTGAATGGAAACATCGCTTCAATGCCCATCCTGTAAATCTTGAACATTTCGCCAACCGACAATAATGATTACGGGATGAGCGACTATCGAGTAACGTATAAGAACAGCAAACTATCTTCGAATGCTTCCTGAACGACCGCAAATGTCTGACGACTTTGAAATCCAATGTTTTCGACATATCAAATACTCCTGGTTACAAGTTTTGCGAATTTTGTGAGAACTGTTCATTGAATGGAAACATCGCTTCAATGCCCATCCTGTAAATCTTGAACATTTCGCCAACCGACAATAATGATTACGGGATGAGCGACTATCGAGTAACGTATAAGAACAGCAAACTATCTTCGAATGTTTCCTGAACGACCGCAAAATGTCTGACGACTTTGAAATCCAATGTTTTCGACATATCAAATACTCCTGGTTACAAGTTTTGCGAATTTTGTGAGAACTGTTCATTGAATGGAAACATCGCTTCAATGCCCATCCTGTAAATCTTGAACATTTCGCCAACCGACAATAATGATTACGGGATGAGCGACTATCGAGTAACGTATAAGAACAGCAAACTATCTTCGAATGTTTCCTGAACGACCGCAAAATGTCTGACGACTTTGAAATCCAATGTTTTCGACATATCAAATACTCCTGGTTACAAGTTTTGCGAATTTTGTGAGAACTGTTCATTGAATGGAAACATCGCTTCAATGCCCATCCTGTAAATCTTGAACATTTCGCCAACCGACAATAATGATTACGGGATGAGCGACTATCGAGTAACGTATAAGAACAGCAAACTATCTTCGAATGTTTCCTGAACGACCGCAAAATGTCTGACGACTTTGAAATCCAATGTTTTCGACATATCAAATACTCCTGGTTACAAGTTTTGCGAATTTTGTGAGAACTGTTCATTGAATGGAAACATCGCTTCAATGCCCATCCTGTAAATCTTGAACATTTCGCCAACCGACAATAATGATTACGGGATGAGCGACTATCGAGTAACGTATAAGAACAGCAAACTATCTTCGAATGTTTCCTGAACGACCGCAAAATGTCTGACGACTTTGAAATCCAATGTTTTCGACATATCAAATACTCCTGGTTACAAGTTTTGCGAATTTTGTGAGAACTGTTCATTGAATGGAAACATCGCTTCAATGCCCATCCTGTAAATCTTGAACATTTCGCCAACCGACAATAATGATTACGGGATGAGCGACTATCGAGTAACGTATAAGAACAGCAAACTATCTTCGAATGTTTCCTGAACGACCGCAAAATGTCTGACGACTTTGAAATCCAATGTTTTCGACATATCAAATACTCCTGGTTACAAGTTTTGCGAATTTTGTGAGAACTGTTCATTGAATGGAAACATCGCTTCAATGCCCATCCTGTAAATCTTGAACATTTCGCCAACCGACAATAATGATTACGGGATGAGCGACTATCGAGTAACGTATAAGAACAGCAAACTATCTTCGAATGTTTCCTGAACGACCGCAAAATGTCTGACGACTTTGAAATCCAATGTTTTCGACATATCAAATACTCCTGGTTACAAGTTTTGCGAATTTTGTGAGAACTGTTCATTGAATGGAAACATCGCTTCAATGCCCATCCTGTAAATCTTGAACATTTCGCCAACCGACAATAATGATTACGGGATGAGCGACTATCGAGTAACGTATAAGAACAGCAAACTATCTTCGAATGTTTCCTGAACGACCGCAAAATGTCTGACGACTTTGAAATCCAATGTTTTCGACATATCAAATACTCCTGGTTACAAGTTTTGCGAATTTTGTGAGAACTGTTCATTGAATGGAAACATCGCTTCAATGCCCATCCTGTAAATCTTGAACATTTCGCCAACCGACAATAATGATTACGGGATGAGCGACTATCGAGTAACGTATAAGAACAGCAAACTATCTTCGAATGTTTCCTGAACGACCGCAAAATGTCTGACGACTTTGAAATCCAATGTTTTCGACATATCAAATACTCCTGGTTACAAGTTTTGCGAATTTTGTGAGAACTGTTCATTGAATGGAAACATCGCTTCAATGCCCATCCTGTAAATCTTGAACATTTCGCCAACCGACAATAATGATTACGGGATGAGCGACTATCGAGTAACGTATAAGAACAGCAAACTATCTTCGAATGTTTCCTGAACGACCGCAAAATGTCTGACGACTTTGAAATCCAATGTTTTCGACATATCAAATACTCCTGGTTACAAGTTTTGCGAATTTTGTGAGAACTGTTCATTGAATGGAAACATCGCTTCAATGCCCATCCTGTAAATCTTGAACATTTCGCCAACCGACAATAATGATTACGGGATGAGCGACTATCGAGTAACGTATAAGAACAGCAAACTATCTTCGAATGTTTCCTGAACGACCGCAAAATGTCTGACGACTTTGAAATCCAATGTTTTCGACATATCAAATACTCCTGGTTACAAGTTTTGCGAATTTTGTGAGAACTGTTCATTGAATGGAAACATCGCTTCAATGCCCATCCTGTAAATCTTGAACATTTCGCCAACCGACAATAATGATTACGGGATGAGCGACTATCGAGTAACGTATAAGAACAGCAAACTATCTTCGAATGTTTCCTGAACGACCGCAAAATGTCTGACGACTTTGAAATCCAATGTTTTCGACATATCAAATACTCCTGGTTACAAGTTTTGCGAATTTTGTGAGAACTGTTCATTGAATGGAAACATCGCTTCAATGCCCATCCTGTAAATCTTGAACATTTCGCCAACCGACAATAATGATTACGGGATGAGCGACTATCGAGTAACGTATAAGAACAGCAAACTATCTTCGAATGTTTCCTGAACGACCGCAAAATGTCTGACGACTTTGAAATCCAATGTTTTCGACATATCAAATACTCCTGGTTACAAGTTTTGCGAATTTTGTGAGAACTGTTCATTGAATGGAAACATCGCTTCAATGCCCATCCTGTAAATCTTGAACATTTCGCCAACCGACAATAATGATTACGGGATGAGCGACTATCGAGTAACGTATAAGAACAGCAAACTATCTTCGAATGTTTCCTGAACGACCGCAAAATGTCTGACGACTTTGAAATCCAATGTTTTCGACATATCAAATACTCCTGGTTACAAGTTTTGCGAATTTTGTGAGAACTGTTCATTGAATGGAAACATCGCTTCAATGCCCATCCTGTAAATCTTGAACATTTCGCCAACCGACAATAATGATTACGGGATGAGCGACTATCGAGTAACGTATAAGAACAGCAAACTATCTTCGAATGTTTCCTGAACGACCGCAAAATGTCTGACGACTTTGAAATCCAATGTTTTCGACATATCAAATACTCCTGGTTACAAGTTTTGCGAATTTTGTGAGAACTGTTCATTGAATGGAAACATCGCTTCAATGCCCATCCTGTAAATCTTGAACATTTCGCCAACCGACAATAATGATTACGGGATGAGCGACTATCGAGTAACGTATAAGAACAGCAAACTATCTTCGAATGTTTCCTGAACGACCGCAAAATGTCTGACGACTTTGAAATCCAATGTTTTCGACATATCAAATACTCCTGGTTACAAGTTTTGCGAATTTTGTGAGAACTGTTCATTGAATGGAAACATCGCTTCAATGCCCATCCTGTAAATCTTGAACATTTCGCCAACCGACAATAATGATTACGGGATGAGCGACTATCGAGTAACGTATAAGAACAGCAAACTATCTTCGAATGTTTCCTGAACGACCGCAAAATGTCTGACGACTTTGAAATCCAATGTTTTCGACATATCAAATACTCCTGGTTACAAGTTTTGCGAATTTTGTGAGAACTGTTCATTGAATGGAAACATCGCTTCAATGCCCATCCTGTAAATCTTGAACATTTCGCCAACCGACAATAATGATTACGGGATGAGCGACTATCGAGTAACGTATAAGAACAGCAAACTATCTTCGAATGTTTCCTGAACGACCGCAAAATGTCTGACGACTTTGAAATCCAATGTTTTCGACATATCAAATACTCCTGGTTACAAGTTTTGCGAATTTTGTGAGAACTGTTCATTGAATGGAAACATCGCTTCAATGCCCATCCTGTAAATCTTGAACATTTCGCCAACCGACAATAATGATTACGGGATGAGCGACTATCGAGTAACGTATAAGAACAGCAAACTATCTTCGAATGTTTCCTGAACGACCGCAAAATGTCTGACGACTTTGAAATCCAATGTTTTCGACATATCAAATACTCCTGGTTACAAGTTTTGCGAATTTTGTGAGAACAGTGTTTCAAATGGAAACATCGCTTCAATGCTCATCCTGTAAATCTTGAACATTTCGCCAACCGACAATAATGATTACGGGATGAGCGACTATCGAGTAACGTATAAGAACAGCAAACTATCTTCGAATGTTTCCTGAACGACCGCAAAATGTCTGACGACTTTGAAATCCAATGTTTTCGACATATCAAATACTCCTGGTTACAAGTTTTGCGAATTTTGTGAGAACTGTTCATTGAATGGAAACATCGCTTCAATGCCCATCCTGTAAATCTTGAACATTTCGCCAACCGACAATAATGATTACGGGATGAGCGACTATCGAGTAACGTATAAGAACAGCAAACTATCTTCGAATGTTTCCTGAACGACCGCAAAATATCTGACGACTTTGAAATCCAATGTTTTCGACATATCAAATACTCCTGGTTACAAGTTTTGCGAATTTTGTGAGAACTGTTCATTGAATGGAAACATCGCTTCAATGCCCATCCTGTAAATCTTGAACATTTCGCCAACCGACAATAATGATTACGGGATGAGCGACTATCGAGTAACGTATAAGAACAGCAAACTATCTTCGAATGTTTCCTGAACGACCGCAAAATGTCTGACGACTTTGAAATCCAATGTTTTCGACATATCAAATACTCCTGGTTACAAGTTTTGCGAATTTTGTGAGAACTGTTCATTGAATGGAAACATCGCTTCAATGCCCATCCTGTAAATCTTGAACATTTCGCCAACCGACAATAATGATTACGGGATGAGCGACTATCGAGTAACGTATAAGAACAGCAAACTATCTTCGAATGTTTCCTGAACGACCGCAAAATGTCTGACGACTTTGAAATCCAATGTTTTCGACATATCAAATACTCCTGGTTACAAGTTTTGCGAATTTTGTGAGAACAGTGTTTCAAATGGAAACATCGCTTCAATGCTCATCCTGTAAATCTTGAACATTTCGCCAACCGACAATAATGATTACGGGATGAGCGACTATCGAGTAACGTATAAGAACAGCAAACTATCTTCGAATGTTTCCTGAACGACCGCAAAATGTCTGACGACTTTGAAATCCAATGTTTTCGACATATCAAATACTCCTGGTTACAACTTTTGCGAATTTTGTGAGAACTGTTCATTGAATGGAAACATCGCTTCAATGCCCATCCTGTAAATCTTGAACATTTCGCCAACCGACAATAATGATTACGGGATGAGCGACTATCGAGTAACGTATAAGAACAGCAAACTATCTTCGAATGTTTCCTGAACGACCGCAAAATGTCTGACGACTTTGAAATCCAATGTTTTCGACATATCAAATACTCCTGGTTACAAGTTTTGCGAATTTTGTGAGAACAGTGTTCATGAATGGAAACATCGCTTCAATGCTCATCCTGTAAATCTTGAACATTTCGCCAACCGACAATAATGATTACGGGATGAGCGACTATCGAGTAACGTATAAGAACAGCAAACTATCTTCGAATGCTTCCTGAACGACCGCAAAATATCTGACGACTTTGAAATCCAATGTTTTCGACATATCAAATACTCCTGGTTACAACTTTTGCGAATTTTGTGAGAACTGTTCATTGAATGGAAACATCGCTTCAATGCTCATCCTGTAAATCTTGAACATTTCGCCAACCGACAATAACGATTACGGGATGAGCGACTCTCGAGTAACGTATAAGAACAGCAAACTATCTTCGAATGTTTCCTGAACGACCGCAAAATGTCTGACGACTTTGAAATCCAATGTTTTCGACATATCAAATACTCCTGGTTACAAGTTTTGCGAGTTTTGTGAGAACTGTTCATTTGAATGGAAACATCGCTTCAATGCCCATCCTGTAAATCTTGAACATTTCGCCAACCGACAATAATGATTACGGGATGAGCGACTATCGAGTAACGTATAAGAACAGCAAACTATCTTCGAATGTTTCCTGAACGACCGCAAAATATCTGACGACTTTGAAATCCAATGTTTTCGACATATCAAATACTCCTGGTTACAACTTTTGCGAATTTTGTGAGAACTGTTCATTGAATGGAAACATCGCTTCAATGCCCATCCTGTAAATCTTGAACATTTCGCCAACCGACAATAATGATACGGGATGAGCGACTATCGAGTAACGTATAAGAACAGCAAACTATCTTCGAATGCTTCCTGAACGACCGTAAAAGTCTGACGACCATGAAATCCAATGTTTTCGACATATCAAATACTCTGGTTACAAGTTTTGCGAATTTTTGAGAACTGTTCATTGAATGGAAACATCGCTTCAATGCCCATCCTGTAAATCTTGAACATTTCGCCAACCGACAATAATGATTACGGGATGAGCGACTATCGAGTAACGTATAAGACAGCAAACTATCTTCGAATGCTTCCTGAACGACCGCAAAATGTCTGACGACTTTGAAATCCAATGTTTTCGACATATCAAATTCTCCTGGTTACAACTTTTGCGAATTTTGTGAGAACTGTTCATTGAATGGAAACATCGCTTCAATGCTCATCCTGTAATCTTGAACATTTCGCCAACCGACAATAACGATTATGGGATGAGCGACTCTCGAGTAACGTATAAGAACAGCAAACTATCTTCGAATGTTTCCTGAACGACCGCAAAATGTCTGACGACTTTGAAATCCAATGTTTTGCGACATATCAAATACTCCTGGTTACAAGTTTTGCGAGTTTTGTGAGAACTGTTCATTGAATGGAAACATCGCTTCAATGCCCATCCTGTAAATCTTGAACATTTCGCCAACCGACAATAATGATTACGGGATGAGCGACTATCGAGTAACGTATAAGAACAGCAAACTATCTTCGAATGTTTCCTGAACGACCGCAAAATATCTGACGACTTTGAAATCCAATGTTTTCGACATATCAATACTCCCTGGTTACAACTTTTGCGAATTTTGTGAGAACTGTTCATTGAATGGAAACATCGCTTCAATGCCCATCCTGTAAATCTTGAACATTTCGCCAACCGACAATAATGATTACGGGATGAGCGACTATCGAGTAACGTATAAGAACAGCAACATATCTTCGAATGTTTCCTGAACGACCGCAAAATATCGGACGACTTTGAAATCCAATGTTTTCGACATATCAAATACTTCTGGTTACAAGTTTTGCGAATTTTGTGAGAACAGTGTGTCAAATGGAAACATCGCTTCAATGCTCATCCTGTAAATCTTGAACATTTCGCCAACCGACAATAATGATTACGGGATGAGCGACTATCGAGTAACGTATAAGAACAGCAAACTATCTTCGAATGCTTCCTGAACGACCGTAAAATATCTGACGACTTTGAAATCCAATGTTTTCGACATATCAAATACTCCTGGTTACAACTTTTGCGAATTTTGTGAGAACTGTTCATTGAATGGAAACATCGCTTCAATGCTCATCCTGTAATCTTGAACATTTCGCCAACCGACAATAACGATTATGGGATGAGCGACTCTCGAGTAACGTATAAGAACAGCAAACTATCTTCGAATGTTTCCTGAACGACCGCAAAAATGTCTGACGACTTTGAAATCCAATGTTTTCGACATATCAAATACTCCTGGTTACAAGTTTTGCGAGTTTTGTGAGAACTGTTCATTGAATGGAAACATCGCTTCAATGCCCATCCTGTAAATCTTGAACATTTCGCCAACCGACAATAATGATTACGGGATGAGCGACTATCGAGTAACGTATAAGAACAGCAAACTATCTTCGAATGTTTCCTGAACGACCGCAAAATATCTGACGACTTTGAAATCCAATGTTTTCGACATATCAAATACTCCTGGTTACAACTTTTGCGAATTTTGTGAGAACTGTTCATTGAATGGAAACATCGCTTCAATGCCCATCCTGTAAATCTTGAACATTTCGCCAACCGACAATAATGATTACGGGATGAGCGACTATCGAGTAACGTATAAGAACAGCAAACTATCTTCGAATGCTTCCTGAACGACCGTAAAAGTCTGACGACTATGAAATCCAATGTTTTTCGACATATCAAATACTCCTGGTTACAAGTTTTGCGAATTTTGTGAGAACTGTTCATTGAATGGAAACATCGCTTCAATGCCCATCCTGTAAATCTTGAACATTTCGCCAACCGACAATAATGATTACGGGATGAGCGACTATCGAGTAACGTATAAGAACAGCAAACTATCTTCGAATGCTTCCTGAACGACCGCAAAATGTCTGACGACTTTGAAATCCAATGTTTTCGACATATCAAATTCTCCTGGTTACAAGTTTTGCGAATTTTGTGAGAACTGTTCATTGAATGGAAACATCGCTTCAATGCCCATCCTGTAAATCTTGAACATTTCGCCAACCGACAATAATGATTACGGGATGAGCGACTATCGAGTAACGTATAAGAACAGCAAACTATCTTCGAATGTTTCCTGAACGACCGCAAAATGTCTGACGACTTTGAAATCCAATGTTTTCGACATATCAAATACTCCTGGTTACAAGTTTTGCGAATTTTGTGAGAACTGTTCATTGAATGGAAACATCGCTTCAATGCCCATCCTGTAAATCTTGAACATTTCGCCAACCGACAATAATGATTACGGGATGAGCGACTATCGAGTAACGTATAAGAACAGCAAACTATCTTCGAATGCTTTCCTGAACGACCGCAAAATGTCTGACGACTTTGAAATCCAATGTTTTCGACATATCAAATACTCCTGGTTACAACTTTTGCGAATTTTGTGAGAACTGTTCATTGAATGGAAACATCGCTTCAATGCCCATCCTGTAAATCTTGAACATTTCGCCAACCGACAATAATGATTACGGGATGAGGTACTATCGAGTAACCTATAAGAACAGCAAACTATCTTCGAATGTTTCCTGAACGACCGTAAAAGTCTGACGACTTTGAAATCCAATGTTCTCGACTTATCAGGTACTTCTGGTTACAAGTTTTTCGAATTTTGTGGGAACTGTTTATCAAATTGACACAACGCTTTAATGCTCATCCTGTTAGTCTTAAACATTTCGCCTGCGGACAATAATGATTACGGGTTGAGCGACTATCGAGTAACGTACGAGAACGGCAAACTATCTTGGAATGTTTCATGAAGGACCGCAACATGTCTGACGACTTTGAAATCCAATGTTTTCGACTTATCAAATATTCCTGGTTACAAGTTTTGCGAATTTTGTGAGAACTGTTTAACAAATTGACACATCGCTTCAGTGCTCATCCTGTAAATCTTAAATATTTCGCCAACCGACAATAATGATTACGAGATGAGCGACTACCGAGTAACTCATGCGAACAGCAAACTCCCTTCGAATGCTTCATGTACGACCGTAAAATGTCTGACAACTTTGAAGTGATATGTTGTTATGGCATACCCAATAGTGTGGAGTGCTTTGCAAAAACATTTGCATCTGCCGGCATTTGAACCCAGACCTCACTCTTTCCGGCGGCGTTTGCTAAGCGTTTCACCACCGACGCTCGTTTTGTACAGCACTCTTTTTTTTTACGCTATAACGCGTTGTCTTCCAACAGCCAACCGTGGACTGTCTGGCGAGGCAGCCGCTATCGGCATTGAACTCACTTGTGTTGACAGACATTGGATATCTATAATAAATCAGAATTCTTTTTACTTGACTGCCACTTGCAGTACAGTATGTCAGTCATAGTAAAGCTTAATATAAGAGGTTTAGTGAGTAGTATGGCGCAACACACGACACACACATCTCAACAGTTTTATTATTTGGCAGGACTATAAACGCTCAGTTAGGCATTCACAACGAAAATCTTCCAACTTTGTGTTCTTGTAAGACAACCTCAGCGCTATACGTCCGCAATCGAGAGATTCTCCAGACTCTGATGATGCTGAGTTGGAGCAAGCCCTAAAAAGATGATTTAAAATAGCAAATATAGCAGTATCCTGTAGGTATCTAGGGTTATCGTTTTGAGGACTAGAGTTAATAGGCAGGCGACGTCGTGCAGTCGCTTTCGCACAAAACGCATCGCCGCCATCACAGTATATGAATGAGACCTGACGTCGCGGTGTGAAAACCAAAACGACTCACACGGTCCTTGAAGGTTCTACTTCACTTAACTCCGTTCAATAATCTTTGTCCACTGATCTATATGATCGGCACCAGGATATAAAACTCGTCCTCGAATCAGTTTGCTGGATATACACCCGACTGAGCATACATCGACATTTTCGCCATATCCCATTCCCGGAATTACCTCAGGAGCGCGGTAATAGCGTCACAACGTAGGGAGTCATCATAAAAGCACCAACAACTGTTCGGGCGACTCCAAAGTCCAATATTTTGAGCGTACAATCGCTTTTAACTACAATATCTGATAGTTTTGAGTATCTGTGAATAATTCCTGCGCTATGAAAAATTTGATTCCGCACAACATTTGATATAACAAGTGGGAAAGTCGCTCATGATCTAGATCCATCTGTATGACCTGACACAGATTACTGTCCATGAGCTCCATAACAATATAAAGATCAGTAAACTCTTCTACATCTCTCTGTGGAGAAAATGCATTGAGTAATTCAATAATGTTTTTGTGATTATCTAGGTTCATTAAGATAAACTCTTTCTTTATAAGCTCTCTTGGCGTTAACAACATTTTGGAAGGGTCGTGACAACTTCTTGATAGCAACTGGCTTGTTAGCACCGTATCCGTAGCAAAACAGACAATGCCTTGCGCTCCAAAACCAATTAGTCGAAGGCTTTTGTACCGCTTCAAGATCACCATTCGAGTCTCTCCAATAGGAACCACATAGTGGTTCTCCCGAACTGATGCGCACACCACAGAAAACGAACTATAATTTTTGGATGTGGGGCTGAATGCACTGCGGCAGCTTCCAGGCGAGAGCTCGTCCCCACGAGCCCCTGATGTCGTCGCCAGCCACTCAAACTTGGGTAATTAGGAATGGTTCAACCACGGACCTCTCTCTTTGAGAGACTCCGCCCGGTTAGTCGCGAGGGCACGTGCTGCGTCCCCAGGTGGTGGATAGGGGATAGAGGAATTGAAAGAAATCGGTAGCATCCGTGGTGTAGTTTCAGCACACGCATCGGTATGGGAGAAACGCGAGTTCAACTCTCGTGCGAGGTCAAATCTTGTAATGCAAAAAATACTTACATATAAGCCCCATAATTGTTTCGTCCACGTTCAGCATAAGCATTAGCAACATAGAGCGGCGTTGGTAATGATGTCGAAAGATTGACGATTTGATGGGCATATGTTAGTACGTGAGTCATGCCCTCCAACTCGTTCATAGAGAGATTCAAATCGTCGACTAGTATTGTATACCGGGGGGTGGAGGCAGACCCCTAAATGATGGACCTTATGAAAATGTTCGGGTTAAGAAGCACCTGCAAATTTTTACATACCTGCAATGTAGTATGAGAATTCAAATAAAATTCCTTAATAGCGGGACGTGTCATCTTTGAGTCCACAACCACTCCTGGAGGGATATTTTGATCCGCTACCTTGAGCGATTTATCTATCTGGAAGAGGGTAAACGTAAAGAACTACTTAATAGTGCAAAGACAATAACCACCTATGTTGTACAGCAGGAATTTGAGTCATACATAGAATGTACAACGGATAGAGAATGAAGCTCTCATCTTTGATCAATCCGTGAGCAATGTGCCATGGATTTGACTCCAATCCTAGCATCGATGAGATGATTGGACGTACACCTTGCCTTTACAATGATTTACGCTGCCGAACCAATCTATCTATTCAGTCGTTGCTGCCATCCTTCCAGGCAAGCCTGATACCATTTCGCCGATCTCGAATAGGAAGGCTTGATAAGCCTTGAGAGCGCGATCGAACAATCGATCACGTGTATGTCGCAGGATACCTCTGACTGCTCTGCTACACGCCCTCACGGAAACAGTTACTACATTTACATATGCTGTGTAGGAAGACTTATATAATCCCATGAAAACAGGATCAATTACACTGATTAGCTCCGTGAATACGAGCCCTCACTGCGATTTAAATTCACTGAGCCGATAGATGTGGTATG
The DNA here is from genome assembly GCA_019055375.1 of Parelaphostrongylus tenuis. Classification (NCBI taxonomy): domain Eukaryota; kingdom Metazoa; phylum Nematoda; class Chromadorea; order Rhabditida; family Metastrongylidae; genus Parelaphostrongylus; species Parelaphostrongylus tenuis. The sequence goes on along the minus strand of JAHQIW010004171.1, from coordinate 18,949 downwards.
AAAAAAAAAACTCACTGAACAATCAAGAAATTGACTTCGTTTCCCCTTAAATGGTGAGTTCGATCGGCTTCCAAGAGATGAGACGCTTGGTTAAACAAAGCAAGGTTCGAAAACTCTCGGAGTCGCTCAATATCTTACTGGGTCTTTGAAATGGTTGGCGGGTGGGTCTACAGATGTATCGGGTCGGTAGTGCTATCCTCACAGACATGACTGTCACCAATGTAAGGACTCCAGAGGCGGTGGAAAATTTGATGATCCCTGGACGGGGTATTGAACCGTTGACTACATGTGCGTCGCATGGCACCTCCACTGCCACTGCGTCACGTGTGTTTCCTTTAAAAAATGATTATGGGCCAAATCTTTGTAAAATTAGAAACTAAGAACCAGACACGTTGTCAGCGGGACCGTAGATGTTGTTGAAAAAGAGAACGAACAATCTAAATGTGACTTACATTACACAGCATGAGTCGAACACTATGGCGCTTCTGAACCACTATAAAAGTTATTTTGATGTCTTTCACGCCAAGTGTCGAAAGAGTACCCCGAAGAAGAGGAATTTCGTGAGTTAGCAGCTAAAATTATTATGTGAATCTGACACAACGAACCCTTAAACTTGCGGACGACTATTGATCGAGTTAGAGAAAAAGACACGCAGTTTTCGATATTTCAAAAGGATTCTTCTCATTTTGAGAAACTTAAGACTACCATGTTACTCTATTACTACATGATTACGCTATTATACTAGACGCTTACATACTTTTTGTGCACATCCCTTTCGGGACCATGGACCAAATCCCCTGTGTTTCCAACCACCAGCGTGTTGCGTCTAACTTCAGCGTGGCACTGTTAGACGCATCACGCTGGGAGTTAGAGACGCAGAGGATTGGGTTAATGGTCCCAAAAAGACATATAACTCTTTACCTCAAAAAAAAAACTTCGAGTGTAAAACGCAGCGTTTTTGCTCCTACGCGTATTGTGAAGACCTCGAAAACCAGAAAAGCCTTCGAAATCACTGAGACTTGTGCTATCGAATGAGTTCAACTAAAACCTAATGAAAAGCCATCCACAGACCCTAGCCAACAAGCACTCCGAGTGTGGAACATAATTTTATTTTCGTTGCCACAGCGCACTAAGAAGGCCTCTGAAGAAACTAAGCATATGTTAAAACTGGCGAAATTTGAGCTCTCGAATGACAACTAAAATTCTTGACTAGAAGGAAAGAAAAAAGAAGCTTTATTTAGCGAATAAACCTTAGAAAAATTGAAGGTCAAAAGAGTTCATCGTCCGCAAAGGGTATCAATACTGGAAACTAACCGTTTTGAAAGAACTTTCCGAAACGCCGCTTCTGTAAATTATGAGGTCCCTGGGATATTTTCCATCGTGATGTTCAGCAAACTTCGGCATAATATTGCTGACAATCACCGACATCGTATCGATAGTCTGAAACGTTTGAAGTCACAAAAATAAGTGGCATAGAATAGAAATCACTCGTGAGACCTCACCTCTTCCCTCCCAGAGCTCTGAAAAAGGTAGTCTCCAATGAATTCGACGGAGTGATTCTTGTAATTCGAAGCATACTGTAATTATCCACACATGAAAAAGGGCAAAAGAGAAAGAGAAGGAAAGAAAAGAAGGAGAAAGAAGAAAAAAGAAAAGCATCACGACATGGAAAGCCTATTGTGAACGCACCCCCGACCACTGCGGGATCGTCGCTTCTGTTCGATTGTTGAGAGTAATTAACGGCAATTCCAAGAAAAAGGCGCCCTGGACGAAGCCATCTTCTGGAAAGAAAAATCTTCCCTTTAGTTTTCTTACTGGTGGGTAAGATATAAGTAATGGATTAAAAGGAGTTGATACATATACAGAGTCACATATAAGCAAGAACATAGATACAGTAGATGGGGAGATGTGGCGATTGGTTACTGATGTAGGTTGTCAAAAAAACAAAGCACTGGTTCGACACCCTCTCTGGTTCAACGCTCCGTTTCAGTCAATCAACAAACGTTTTCCGGAACAACTTGGCGGGTAGTGCAAATGAACAAAATCTCAAAGAATGCAGAATAATTCACTTCTGAGATATATCTTCGATAGAAACATCTACGGACGCCCTAAACACTGAACATTGACGAAGTCACTTACTGCGCATCTGAACTTCCGATCATACCATTTAAGTCTACTATGTAGTTCAAACCTCCCAGTTTTACATTCGCTTTAAGGATAATGTTCTCCAGTGTTACCCGACGTCTTTCTCTCACCACCTGGAAGCTAAGAAATGATAAAGAATGATAAAAAGAAATAAAAAAAAAGAACTACCATTTTATTAAATGATGAGAAAACAAGAACATCACCTTCTCGACTGTGGACAGTTTCAAATCCTGTGTAACCATTTCAAGCTCTCTTTCCATAACTTCAATTCTTCTGAAAACAAGTGAAAACAGATTTTCGGCAAAAAATAAACCCTGTGAAAAAACTGTGACCCCATGAGGAAGCCCGCTGTCGCTCACGCAGTATATATCGTTATCTGAATATGGTCCTGTTCCTCCCGTTCTGAGAAAATACCTGGGTTTTTTCTTGGCTGCTTTGGTACTTAATGGTTTTCTCTTCAAGCTCATATGCTTTAAGCGCACAATTTATCTCCGAGATGCGAAGAAAATCCCGATTTTAAAGCAAAACTTCCTACTCGCTTTTTCAACACACAATGAAGATTTCTTCACAAAACAAACCCATTCTTGTCGGAAGCCTTTCAGAGGTCTTTTCTCTTTCATGGTATTTCTATTAGATTATACTGTATTCTAGAAAGCGAGGTCTCTAACACAGTCGATTGAAGAATACTGCTATAGCCGTATTACCAGTGGTGAGCCATCGACTGAAAATTACTATACACCGCAGCATCAAGTGATCTTTTCACTTGACGTCGAGTGATACATCTTCGGCGCCACTACTATTAGCTGTAGAGATGAACCGAAAGACATGTGGTACAGCTGCGGCGTGTGAGAACCCTGAAACGTACGTCTACCACTCGAAATTAAAAACAGACCTCTGAAAGGCTTTTAAAACCCTATAAGACTATACTGAATTCTAAAAACGAAGTCTCAAATACAGTCGATTTTAAAGCATCATCAAGTACTAAAAGTTCAGTGAAAAGTCACCTATACGTCCTAACTAAGCATACAAATACTCCAGGTGTGAAAAGTTGTTTTTTTACTTGGCTGCTACACGTACTAAGAGGATCTTTCTAAACTAGAACCAATTTCACAATTACTGAGATCTAAGCTAGCTATTGGATGACTATTCAGAGTTTAGGGATAAAGCTCTGTCCCGGAAAAAAGTAAAAAAAAATTATGGTCCGAAAGCGGTCCATTTCATCTGCAACAAGTTGATTTGAAGAAAATGATTAAAACAAACTGTGCACAGATGTGATGTTGTCCGCTGATACGATCAAGCAGTATCTGCAATTATGAAAGGCGGCCCTCTTTAAGTAAGATTTCAGTTGCGAGTCATCTGACGTCACCTTAAAGAATTTCAAAGATCAAAGGTTTTTCATGGGTTTACTGGGTACGAACGGTACATTAAGAAAACAGCAACGTAAGAATATTAATATGCTTTGAGCAATTACAAATTTATGATCGAAAGAAAAGACAGACTATAAACTCTTAAGAAATGTATAAGCTTCAGAGCAATAGAAGGACTGCACCACTTTTGAAAACGAAAATTTTTCTTGCTGATCATAAAACTCCCTATTTTTGAGAAAAAGAAAATCGAGCTTACTGCAATTTCAGCAGGAGATGCCAGTCTCATCCCACGACAGGAAGCTTCATCTTCAAACATTCTAGAGAAATCCCTGCAAGCATTAAGTGTTTAAATGACTCTCTAAGAGACCAACGCGTTCTTTTTTAGGTACACGATTTTGTTTAGGTTTTTACTAGGTTCTAAACATGGGTTTTTGCTGGAAATTTAGTGATCATTCGAAAATTCAAATTGCGGTGATCTCCAACTACTAAAAGTTTGTTAGTGTACCTAAAACGCTACGATAAAAGAACGTTTCATCTTCGAAGCGCATTTTTGCTATGCTAGGATTTGTAGATGGTTTTTCACTGGCTTTTGGTACATCTTCGACAGCTTAAATCTCCGTGATTCTAGCACTGCATTTACTGTTCGAAAATTTGAAGAACGCTGTGAGAACGAGGAAAAGATTACGCTTCACACTCGATTTATACATATATATATATATAATATATATATATAATATATATATGATATATATATATATATATAATTATATATATATATATATATATATATATGGTCATCAAAGTCGTATATTTAGCGAAAACACGGGACGTTTTGTAGAGAATCACGAAGTATCAAAATAGCTTGAGAAACCTGGAGTTCTTTTTTCAACATAGCGAAGATTCCCTAACTGAATATGAAATTCGCAAGCGAAGATCAGTCCCCTTCTCTACGCGATGTCTGTTTATTAAAAACCCAACGATTCCGCATTTGTGTATCTTACGAGTTCGAAATTCGATATATTAGTATTTCATTCTGCGGCGTTTCTGATTTCTGGTTTTCTTCTTTTGAATACTATTTCTTCTTGATTTCATTCAACATTGCCGAATAAACCCATTAAAAAGTAGAAATGACGAGCCAATCGCTCCAACTAAGAAACTTAATCATTTTTTTTGTTGTCACAACTTACTAAGAATACTTTCTCAGAACCAAACTCAAAGTTAGATTTGACATTTAGTAGACTATCAAATGACTACTAAAAGCTCAGTGAAAAAGCTCTATTCGGTGACGAATGTCATTAAATTCCAGTGCAACCTACAGATTGCGTGCGATTCCCTCAAGGGTCATAAATAAATAAAAGCGTCAAAGAAAGCCTACCTAAGCAACGATTCACTAAAGCGATTTCTCTCATTCCTCGTCACAATCGCATATATTGCCCATAGCTCACAACGAGCGGGCATGAAAAAGTGCCCTTGTGCCATTCTAGAGAAATAAGCAAAGCTGAAAATAAAGGCAAATAATTTCTCCTACTGATTAAACCCACGTCCACTTTCCGTCCTGTACAACTGCCGTGCTCTCGTGATAAGTGATCTTTGGAGGAGGTAGACGTCTCCCAGTGATCTAAACATAGCGCATTTGATTACTTTAACTTCATTTTACAATTTACACTTATATAACAGTACTGTGATATTACAACTATATATCCAAGGATGCTGAGTGATATACAACAATCAAATCCCAAGCGAGAGTTGAACCCGCGTCTCTCCTTTATAGGAGGCACTGCAGAACCGAAGTCACTGATCTTCTACCAACTCGTCACTAACGCAACCTTGTATCGGCTTTACGTCCATTTCTTGTCGCACACAACAGAATCAAGGAACAAGTTCTCAAGGCACGAAAGCTCAAAGGCAGCTACTGCAATACAAGGGCCATGTGGTAAAGTGGTAACACGATTTTCCATTCTGTGTGACACAGTAGTACAATTGCAGCCTAGGTCGAAAGTTTCGCCTACCACTCAACATCCACCAGTTCATACATTTGAACAGAATTTGATTAAAGCAATCTCAGTCCTATGGATACCAGATGCGTTGTTTTTAACCCTTTGAGGACCAGTGCTCATAAGCTGGTGGCGCCGCGGCGTTGCGCCACCACTGGCGCGGCAAACAAGCAGGCAGCACCTGCACACCTGCGCATGAGCGTCTGGCTCTCTGTCTGCTTTCCCACGAGGCACGACGCCGCCACTGCAGTGGCTGAGTGAGATTTCATGTCGCGCGGTGAACACTAAAAACCGTCATGGTCCTCAAAGGGTTAATGAACTCACTGCCGCGCCGCATCTTGGCTTGCCTGGCTCAACAGTAATGAATGCGCGTCTGTATACAGATCGGGTACTTCTATAGATTTATTTGGTTATTTTTTATCAAATTTATACCACCATCCTTACAGTATCTACAATTAGTGGTTTTACAATGCTCTTGAAAGAATTAGTATATACCATTATTAGCAGCGCACAACTCATACTCACCTCTCACGCAACATAGTCTAAGCCTGTTACTTAGTCTGGTATGGTGCGGTACTTATACAGTACCAGACAGCTGCTGTTTCGCCTTTCCGGACTCACCAGTAGCGCAGTGATCTTTGGTTCAGCCGATCTCTTGGGAATATACCCCTACATATAAAGGAGTCGACGTGGAATAATAGATCACCGCAGGTCAGGTGACAAAATCCTTTGACATTGAAGTGACCACAGTCGAGTGCTTGTGGTTGGTAGAATGGATCATACCTCTGCTCTCGAGCCCAAGTAACTCTGTGGTCACCGCAATATTGGGGAATATTATTACTTGACTTGCGGTGATCTATTATTTGGCGTCAATTCCTTTATATGTAGGGGTATATCCCCAGGGGATCGGTTAAACCGAAGGGCACCGTCCTACTGATGGGCTTGGAAGGGCAGAATAGCAACTGTTTAGTACTGTATATGGACCGTGTACCAGACCTCATAACAGGCTCAAACATGCAACATGTGTATCATGTTATCAGATTATCACTGTTTTGAGCGACGTCTACACAAACAGTCGAGAGTAGAAACACACTCAAATATTTACTTTTATTGCCCACTAAAACCAATAGTGTCGTTCCTACCACCGACAGCCTTATTGAGGTCTCTTCAGTGAACTCCTAACTTTTATGATTACAAAACCCCTTTGTTGACGATGAGGTCCAAACTTCATTAGAAAACTACAATATTATTACTCGAGTACACCAGTCAATCGCGTCGCGTGCCAAGAGAAAAGTCGAAGAGGAATCAGAACCAAAGTTTGTTTTGCTGGCATTAGCGTTTTTCTCATTTGTTAGATAGTTATACGACATTACATTACATTTAAGGAATATTTTAGTGAAGAAATTAGATACTGCTTACCCTCATAGGTTCTTTGTGGATGTACAAGCCTGCGTTTGCAACAAACTGATTGCCATCTGATCCAAATAATTTCAAAGCATGCGCTCCTTTCTTGATATTGGCCTGCCGTTCTCTCGGCGGTATGGCGCAGTTCTGAATGAGCGATAAAATTGTTTCCAAAGAAGGATCGACTTCACCTTATGGGAGGAAAAACTAGAAAATACTAACTATCGTTGTTTTTTTGACTCTGAGAAGGTGTCTGCTGTGCAATGCTAACTCTTTGCATTGGCCTGAGAGTTCCAAGTTCCATGGGATAATTATTGAAACGACCCCTTCACGAACTTTGACCAGCGGTGCATTTGGATACCTACAAACTTTCACAGTAAATTACTTCAGCAACAGTGCATTGATATTATTGCTTACTCTAACTTGATCCCGTATTTTTCCTTAAAGTACTCTAGTACAGACATATTCGTCCCGTCTTGCAGCTCAAATCTAAAATAAATTAGGGTCGCTGGAAACAACTTTGATAATATCTGGTCGTTCCATAAGTTTTGGCACTATAGCTATAAACAGCAAATTTACTAACTAGAAGTAATTAAAACGTCACGGCAACTGATTCGAAAAGAAGGAAGCCACAAACCCCGTCTCATGAGACACAAAAAAGATAAAGGGTAAAGTCCTTGGTGTTGATCAATCCCTTGGGGATCTGCCATACAATTGTCTTCAATTTTTACACCGTTCGAGGTGACTAAATGCGTATGTGGTCTTAACGATGCGACTCGTGGTCGCCTCCCGCTGTATCGACTCAGTGTTGCTTATCCTCTCAGACAAGTCTGGGACCAATTTACCGAAACCGGAGGGATGGATGACTTGCTGAGCCATGAGCGCGAGATCGAGCCATTGACCTTTTGTGCGATACAGAGCACTTTTAAACGTGTCACGTGCGCTTCTCATGAGACTTGCACTATGTTTGTATGTAATCTGTTTCCTGTCACATTTCCCTCCAACTCTAACGGCGTGAAAACACGCGCCAACATCGTTTATGTAGGGGGACTGCAGTAGAACTGTAGTCAACCCTATGAAAACCCTAATACAATACAGTTCTCCTAACGAAAGCATCTCATCACAATAACGGAGGGGTGGAAAGGTAAGTACTTGATTGAGAAGAAGATAACAGACTAAGGCATAGGTCTAAGGCCTTTGAGCTGAGGGTAAAAACTATAACAAATTTTACGTCGTATCCGCAGCGGTGTGGTTCACAATAGCATGAATTTGATGGTCCCTTTCGTCGCCCGTATGTTTTGTGTAGAAGTATAGCCCTTAAATATGTAAAACTGAAAGAGTCGAATGGGGCGAATCGGCTCCCCTCAAGCGTTGCGTACCTTTTAACCCAGTATTCAGTCTTTCTAAAACGATTTCCGACACTTTGCGTGAAAAATTGTTGTTCACCATCATTTGTGCTTTTTCAATAAGCGAATACTCCTCATGAAATGCAGCTTTCTTTGCTGAATAGATAACAGCAATTCGACAAATTTTAGACCATATGATATGATTGAATAAATTTACAGAGAATAAAAGTGTTGAGTAACTTTGGTCAGAAACGATATTACTGGGAAAAAGCCACAACTTCATATTAAGCCTTTTCGACACATTCGCGACAACATAACTCCTATGAAAGTCATTTATTCCGGGATACAGTGACTAATACGACCTCTATAAGTCATCTTTTGTGCTGATTTATTTTATCAGAAAGGTTTTCTTGCACTTTTTGAGATATTTTAAAGCTTATCCTCTGCAGTTGTAAAAGGGATTGATCATTCAAAAGGAAGTGCGCTCTTAATGATTTCTCCTTGATTTTTGGATATCGTTGTAACTATTTCGGTTAGGGAGAGTTTGATCAGTAGTGAGACGCTAAGATGTCGCAGTTCGCAAGACCAGACATCAGATTCGGTGCGCAGCTTCACCTGCGACAAACATTTCCATATCCGCCAACTTTCACTTGTTATCAAGACTTTCATGCAATGTGGCAGCGGAGTGATTACTAATACGGTATACACGAAGCTGTGACAAGCAGTGCGCTGGGCTGATTACCTCCTTCGCAACTCCTGCAATCAATCAACGAACGCTTTGGAGAAGCGCTAGTTCTACAACCTTCAAGATCAAAAGGATTCTCTCAAAAAGCACTCTACGATATCCCTCAAAAAAAAAATGTCAGCCGAAGTGACACGTGAAATATTCAAAAAAAGATGAATGTGAGTACAAACCGAATCAAAGAAGTGCTGAAATTCGCACAACACTTTATGATGGACGGGTCGTGCAAAAAAAAGTATGATTTGGGTATTCGATGACGAGTACAAGGCAAAGGTCACGGTGCTGATCAATCCCTGAGAGATGCGTCACGCATTCGACCTCATCAAGCATCATTAGCGTTGATTGAACGCTTATCCGGTCTATACAATTACTCAAAGTGACCCACCTATGCATCAAAACAGTGCCACTCTATGCTCCCGAACAAGTCTGGTGCATTCAAGTCACCGATCATGGAAAAATGGAAGGCTTGGTGATTTTTGGGCAGAAACCGCACAATCGACCACGTGTATAACGCTAAGCACCTCTAGCAGCGCTCTATGAAGGAGAGGATATAAAAACTAAGGAGCAAACATTGTAAAATCCCTTGTATAACTTGTATAACTTCACTGGGTGCTGACAGTACTTGCACAGCAAAGCAGAAAATGGAGCATACACAGGATAGGAAAAGCTGTAAAATCCTTGCAAAACACCCAAAAAAGACAAGTCCGATGATGCTATTCCGGTGCTTTTCTAAATTTCGGGGTGCTGTGACTGGTGTTACCTTCATAAGGTCATAGCACGTCATACCATTGGCACGCCGTAGAAATTAGTAGGATCAAGGAATCCTCATTTCATTACTCTCTTATGCACTAACATTGTAACCATACACGCGTAAATCTTGAGTGGTGTTCAAAATACTCGACCGAGTCAGGAGTTGAACCCACGTCCTACATATACCTGGGTGCGTTCTACCTCCTACTCCACCAAAACCAACACTCTGATACCAAACTTTCTTCAGTGTGGACTTATTTCACCATATTACGAGCCGTCGCGAGTGTGTCAAAAACTGCTGATATGCATAAGCTCCAAGCACGATCTCTCTCTTCAAAATGACTGTTTAAGAAAAAGATCGAAGCAATACCATCGATGACGAGAGCTGGACAGACGTAACCTCGTCCTTTTGGACCTTCGATGAAGTGGACACTTTTTTGAGTGCCAGGGAACAGCCGTTTTCCATCACCAACCTCCGGGCAGTCTCTCTCAGTGAAGCCAAACAACCACGGATGAGAGAGATAGGTCTTTCCATTTTCAAAATTAGCATGCTCCTTGCTACAAAAGACAAAAGTGTATATGATGAATCAATCACCAAAAAAGATCAATAGAGATTAGCCAACGGATTCGTAATAGCCAGCTGGTTGAATATGATCTCCATAATCTGAGTTATGGACCGGTCGCTTTCAGTCAGGTCCGTACAATGAGCATGACGTATTATTTCTTCCTTCGTCAAATTCATCTAGAACAAAATGTACACATTTCAGAGAAAATTAATAAATTTTTCGCCGAATTGTCTTCTCAGAACTTCAACTATAATAAATACACTTTAGAGAAATGTGAGTGAAAAAAGCAATAGGAAAGAGATGACAGTCATTAGCCCTTACAGGACGGCGAAAAGCACTTTCACACTCTTTCAGAGCCCATAACCGCTAATCCCAAGTTCTTACAGCGCACGGGAGGGCCTTTTAAGAAAGCAACCATAGTGATGGGATACCCCTTTTGGAGCTGTCGAATAACTATGAAGCATCTAGTGAGAAACCATTCAAAGACGCCAGTCGGGCAGCTGAAGCAAGAGGTCATACTGAAAGTGCGAAACGTAATATTCTTTTCGCTTCTATAACGCTCTGTAAAGGCCTTTTAAAAGCATAGACTACGTTCCGCAATAGCCCAAATTTGTGCTATCAAAATATCATTGAAGTTGGTGAAGAGCCAGTCATAAACTCTGTTGAGTTAAAAAGAAAATAGCGCCGAAAATGAAACTTGATTCTATCTTGCCTGTTACAGTCACGCTGCTAATAAGGCTTTTCTGTAGATCAAGAACACTACTGAAATTGCTGTTTTCCAAAAGTTGAATGAGCCTTGGAAGTCTAATGAGAACTGTGCCCAATGAAAGAAAGCTCTAAAAAATCACATAGCGAAAATCGCACACAGCGCTACGAGAGGGTCAATGATCTAAAAGTTATTGATGAGTGCTTACACAATAGTCCTTGTCGACCGGAGCAATGTCGAAGTTGATAGTCTCGAATACTATGAGTGCTCTATCTTCACAGTCCCTTCCGAATATTTTGAAATTTCTTGGATTCTGAAAGACGTCACAGCTCATCGTTTATTATATAAGTCTGAGGAACGTTTCACGTTATCGAGCTTCATCAAACACATGTTGATTATACCAACGGTTTCGATAAAATACCAAATGAGAATTTGATACTTCTATACAAAAGCTCTTCGAAGACTAAACCTGACGCGATAGATATATCCTAGCTTCTATGGCGATACTAAAGTCATTAAGCTTTTAGGGACTGCCGTTTCCGTGCAATCAACGTCGCACGAATTGGAACATATTGCGAGTTGTGTCGACTTGTTCTTAAAGACTTTGCTATCTTAAATTTCGCTAGGCTATGGCAACCCCAAACTGTGTGGTGTATTGTGAAGGAGATCGAACCGGAACGTCGCCTCCTGATGGCGGGCACGCTAACCATCCGGCCACCGTCCCCTATGTGTGACACTCATTAACTCTGAGTACTTGATGCGATTATATGCGTGTTTATGTCTTCATGTACTATTCTCGCATTGACATACACACCCCTATATATGCATGGACATTTATGTAAACACATGTGTACATATACCCACATATACACATACGTTATATATAGGTGAGTGTATCGCACGCATACACAAGAGCGTACGTATATTGCATGATGTATACACGTGTATATGTATGTATACGCACGCATTTATTCGTATGCAAAGAGAGAAAGGGATCTGAAACGCGTAAGGGTTTTCATCTCGATTCTAGATAGAATTTCGCAGTCTGTAGTCGATAATCAATCAGTAACAGTTTATAATGAGTTATACAAACCAAATTAGTTCAAACTAGCCTCAGAATTCAAGAAAGTTTATATTTTTTTCAGTAAAGAGAGACACGAGGTTATCCGTGTTTATTCCACTGTGTCGCAAAGATTTTCGCAAATTTCACTTACTCAAAAGCCCAGAAAAAGCTAAAGGTACAAGCAGTACATGCACCCACATACTTTCATTGTCTTATCGAAGTAGTAAAATTGTAACACTACGATGTCGATCGCTTAGAAACAGCTCCTCAGATTATAAAAAGGATAGCCAAACAGGATTTTTTCTATTTAATCAACTTTAGCGATGGTACGATGCCCTCGATAGTGTGAAATGAGGTGATGCATGACCATAACCCAACTGATGTAAAAGTCTTGCACATAACTCCACATCACTGGGAATAAAAGGGACAGCCAATGGCATGAAAAGTCATCGTTTTACTGTGCCATTCAATAATTTGGGGAGAACAGTGACAAGTTTGAATGGAAGTGGAATGTTTACATCTCAGGTAAAGCACAGCATGAGGAACGGAGTAAGGCCAGGTGTGAAGGAGTCCTCCTACGCGGTTCAACAAGGGGCTTTCACAAAATTATCGAAATGCATCAGGAACTCGACATGGATAAAATTTTCACCGCTTTTCGCGGTTACAAAAGTACTTGGCTGAGTGAGTCACATATCAATATGCCTTTCTCGAGGCTCTAAAGATAGTGAAGTCCGCAAAACTGCTACTCTAACCCTCTCAGGATCACCATTGACAGGCAGGCAGCGTCGCGCCGTCATTTGCGCGGCGGTCCAAACAGGCGGTATCGGCGCGTCTGTGCACGCATGTCTACTAAATGCCTGTTTTCCCACGAAACTCGACGCCGTCATTACAGTAACCGAGAAAGATTTGACGTCGCGCGACTCGTTACGAATCTTAGCGGATGGTACTCAAATGATCAAGATAAATACTCAGTAACCTTCGAGTTTGCTTCTCCAACTAAAACAAATTTAATAAGGATCGAATTATATAACCAAGTCGTAGAAATTAAGAAATAACAATACCCAATCGCCATCTCTGAACAAATCCGCTCTCGCGAAGAGTACGCTCTGGCCGTCATAGTAGAAGGCATTCGGGTCGCCGAAGAAATCCTCATACGCCTTCAATACGGCGTCAAATATCACCTTACATTTATAGTTCCGATTCATGACGACGAAACTGAATCAATAAATAAGAAAACTGAAAAGAATAATTTAACAATAATTAGGAGATAACTCTCTTATGAACGAAGCGTTTCCCTCATGACAATAAAGTCTTTGGGAATCCCACAGTCCATCTCCTCCGTATCTCTTACTCCCAGCATGGGAACCCTTTGGATGTACTATTGTATTATTTTGATTGTATTATTGTCACTTCCTACTTATAACAAAATAGTAAATTTATGTACATTGTAACTTAAGGAAACAAAAACAATAACGAAATAATACAATAATATGTTCAACGCGTTCCCACCCAGAGGGTTAGAGATGAAGGGGAGGGGGGTACGCGGTTCCGGAAAGAGTTAATCGTACAAATCACGTATGATTCAGTAATTCTTCAGTTAATCACCTTATAGCATAGATATTTGCCCCGACATAGCCCGAAAGAGCTTTCACTCTCCACTAAACTTTATCAGACTATCCGTATCTGGCATTTGAAGGGGATCGATCCCGCACCAAGCACCATTTAAGCCATCCCCTTCCTTTCCGCGAGTTTATGTTCGACATTTGATAGACTACAAAAAAAAGTTTCTAGTATCTCGACGAAAGACCACTGCTCGTGAAAGGTACCTACAAGATACACAGGGAGTGCTAACAAGTCTCTGCTGTACTTATCCCGTCAGAGGGGGGAGGAAATCGCTGAGTGCAGGAGTGACACATGCGCCATGTGATTTTCGCTAAGAATTACGGTCCTTCTTATTCGGTTTTGAGAAAAATTCCGGATCAAGTTACTTTGATACTCCACGATTTCTTATACATGTTCGCTTATTTATGGCGCATATAGAACTCTTCTGTATACATATAACCAAAGTGTGCAACGTAACTTTTACTCCCTCTTACAGCGCTATTTGAAAACCTCTCCAAAAAAAGTAAAATCAATTTCAGAGTTGCCGAGATTTGAGCTATTGAATAGGTAATATAAATCCACTACTGAGTCAATTATAGACCCTAGCTCGAGTTCACAAGCCACACTGGAGGTGAAAAGAAACTTCTTCTCGTTGTTACACTGCACTACGAAGGCTTATCTAGAAACGAGCACAGGATTCAATTTTCCCTTTACTAAAGCTACCAAATGACTACCAGAGTCTATCGTCATAGCTGTCCAGCAAAAAATCACGGGCGTTCATTGCGTGGAATGCGCGCCGTCATCAAAGAGTTAATGGGAGGATTTCTAAGCACAGAGCGGAAAGATCATTGATCTAACAGAGCGTGACGAAACGCCTCAAATTGGCTCCCTGCGAGATTGCGAGCAAAATCGTCTCGACCAGCGTTCCCAGTCAATCATAAAAATGAAATCCTCTTCTAAGCACTGCGCCACACGTGCCTTTTTTCCAAGGTTAACTTTCATCATTTTGAATTTAGGATCACCGACGTGGCAGATAGAGTGTGCAGAATCGGTCAAGCAAACAGGCCGCATCCAACCCACGATACTCTCACATATCCCAGTAATCTGCGCACACACGCCACACTTTCAACCCTCTGGGCACCACCATTGACAGACAGGTGACATCTGCAGGTCTGTGTCGCATGTCTGGCTGCCTGCCTGCTTTCCCACGAGACGTAAGACCACCATCTCAGTAGATGAGCAAGATTTAACGTCGCGCGATTTGGCACGAAACGTACCATATGGTCCTCAAAGGGTTAGGCGTTATAACTCCTATACAAATCATAAAACTAGCGCTCAAATCGTATCAAAACGTAACCCTAGTTATTTATATTGAAATCTTAAGCCAACGACGAGCTCCGAAGCGCTCACAGCTCAGGTATCCCCTTGAGGAAATCGTTGATAAGCAGGCGGCGTTGAGCCTCGCTTGCGCGACAGTCCAAGCAGTGGCATCTGCATCCATGCATGGGCAAACTGACTGCTGCCTTCTAAGAGACGCGATGCCGTCATTACAGCAGCTGAGTCAAATATGACGTATCGCGGCCCGGTGCAAAACGCACCGCATGGTCCCAAAAGGGAGACGCACACCCACTCTGCTATGAACGGCGTTTGAAGCGTCCAAAAGTTGCTTGACTGTAAATTAGAATGGAAGGAAACGAACTCGTCACGGCTTTTCTTCGTGAAGTACACCGGCTTCTTTCCTTTGACCGACGCGTAAATCGAGACGTCGTATCTCCAAATAGAAACAGGCCACTCTAATTTCACACCAAAGATATTGGTCTGAATAGGGAACGCAGAGCCCAGCGTTCCAGGTGCGACATTCGCAGCCATAATAGGTTTTTTCGGGCTTCAACTGTAATTAAGTCTTCTATAATGTAAAACAATAAAATCAACAAAGCCTAAAGGTCAATAAGGCCCTCAGAGTGGGCTCTCAACGTGAAATTACGGCCGGCATTCAAAAAAGCAATGCTTGAAACTGCTTAAAGGAATGAGCTAAAGAGACTTACTGATAGAGCCGCCAGCTTCTCTTTGGATTCATGTAGGATATCCTTTTTCTCTGTAACCAAAAGGTAGGCATCAAGTTGGAGAAAAAGGGACCGAAATAAGATGGAATAAAAGAATCGAACACTTACTCATTCTCCTGCTAACATCTCCACCACCCATTGAAGACGCCATTGATCGGAATGTGTTAATGCGGAACTGTAACCAGAAGACTAAGAGAAAAAGATGGAACTGGGATCTGTAAAAGCATTGGAAAATTGCAAATTTCGGCGTTGGCAAAATAAGTGGACGCCCCAATCTTCTCGCTAACATCAACATATTTGGATGGTCCCATTTCAATTGAAACATTCCGCCAGAGGTCCCTTTTGGCTTGTGGAGCCGCTTAATAAGACGTGTACACTACAGAGTACACTCTCATTTGGATGAGCTCCAGAATCTTCCACCACTGTGAAAATGACGGCTGAAGCTCTGGGAGTAACCGACTCTTGAAAAGTGCATTCAATTCGATTCGTAGCATAAACAGAAGTTATTGAATGCCCGAATTGGCCCCTCACAATGTCCCAGGGTGGTATATCAATGTATCAAGTTGGAACCGCTATCTTCTCAGCCAAGTCTGCTACTTAGCACCAGTCTCGTAGGGATATAAGACATTTTGACCTATGGGTGTGACATTGAACTGAAACACCGACCACGTGTGTGTCCTAGGGCACCGCCAACCACTGCGCCATACGCGCCCTCTCACTACTATGTTATATATAGTCATTCGATTAGCTTGGCGAAAGGCAGATCAAGATAGGAGGAGAGAGGCCAGAAAAGATGGACAACCTTTGGATCTTCGAGAGCAGGAGGCGGCGAAGAAACTATCGAAAAGGTAGCTGATCGAATAAAATCATTGAAATTTCCTCATTTAACCGTTTCTTTTAGCAGTGGTACGATCTTAAAACTGCATACCCACTAATGTTGACTGGTTCGTGCGCAACCTTGAACCGCAAACGGGAGCTGAACCCGCGCCTCAGTCTGTCCGGGCGGCGCGCTACTCACTGCGCTACGTGCACATTCGTTCTGCTATCACCCTTTAGACGATGAAAGATAATTTATTCATATGCCATGAAGAGCGCATCTAGCGCAATGGTCAGAGTTAGTTCTCTGCGCTGTGCACAAGGTCGATGGTTGGATCTTGCACTCAAGGTTCACCAGGTCATCCATCCTTCCGAAAATCGATAGAGGACTGGTCTCAGATTTGTCTGGGGAGGATAAGCAGCACTAACTTGAGACAGCAGGAGGCCATCGCGAGCCATTATAAAGACCTGATATGCATTCAATAAATCTTAAACGAAACTATAAATTGAAGGCGAATGCATGACGCATCTCTCAGGGATTACTCAATGCGGAGGCGAGTCTTCGGGAGTCGCGGGTTGGAAAGAATTAGGAGCTGCACTAGGACAATGGAGTAGGTGGCGCAGTGGCAGAGATCGCGATCATTACGCACGAAGAGGCATCCTACTCACGCGCTGGCTGGCTCGATCCCACGGCAGGTAGGAGAAGCGCCACGCGTCACGTGCCGATGGTTGGCGGGAAATTTGAACTACTAGTAGACGACTTGTCTGCGACAAGTTTACTCCAATCCACGTGGTCGCTGCGCCGGCACTCCTCTTTGAAGAAAAATCTCAATGTTCGGGGAAATCCTGCTCGAGCACCATTCAGTAGAACTTCCAAGAAAAAAGCAGGAAAAAACTCTCAGGCAGGAGAGAAACCAACATTAGAGAGAAAAAGGCTGAAAGATTGTAGAGACAAAAATGAAAGCGAAGAGATGCGATATAATGGCAAGAAACTGACAAGCGGACCCTCAAAATGAGGGACCTTATAATTAAAGAGTGCGAGGTCAATGTGTAATGAATGACAAACCAAGGAAGAGAGGAGAAGAGAAAAGGAAAAGAAAGAATGAAGAGGAAGAAGAAGAAGAAAAAAAAAGAGAAGAAACAAAGAAGGAAGAGGAACAACCGCGACTGCGGAGACCGAGAGACGCAACCACACAGGACGGACGCTCACGCGAAATGACGGGAAGCGACCGCTCTACGCGATTTGAAAAACATTCAATAAACGCGCGCCGAAAGCGAGCTACACCCGGCGCGCGGCGGTATACAGTAGAATTTTGATCCACACGGGGACCGGAGATGCCAACTTCGGTGTGTGCGGATTTAGATTTGACAACACTGAGCTACGCAGTCCTCACTTCATATCAGCCGTGTTGAGCGTTTTGTAAAGCTAATTTGGTTAATGAGGGGCGGAATGAATGAGTGGTCGGGCAAATGTGCCTCGGTGGTGTAGTGGTATAAAGCGCGCGTCCCTGGATCGGATGAAAACGCAGGTTCGAATCCCGCTTGACGCCGTGTTTTTGCTCACCACTCAATTCTCTCAGTTATGTAAGAAACATTCATAAACAGTGATAAAAAAGCAGTAGAAATGCTATAATTTCGAAGTGTTACGCATAACAATGGCTGTCAGCTCAACGGGATTTATAAAGCGAAATGCATATCCGACCAAACCTGTTAAAAGGCTGGTAGCTGATAGCTAACATAGAGATGCTTGAAGAAGACACCGTCGATAAGGTCGTGCAAAAAAAAAAAAAAAAAATAAAAAAACATCTCACCGCCTAACAACAAACCAAAAAAGAATTCACGCTACAGCGGGAACGAAAACCTCGTACTGATACGTCATCTCTAAGGACCGTGAAACTCGACATATCTTCACACGATGCCCTCGCCCAGAGCTGAGTCATGAGAAACCTAGCGTCGATTTGGTCACGTTGAGATGGTGCATTCTGTTGTGTGACTTCCACTTGACAGTTACTTACATCATCCAGATATGTCTATACCCTTCTTACCCACGTTGTTTCCTATCCCTACTACTGCACCCTATCCCCCCTCTAACGTTCCGCTCACCCTGTTATCTGTTGAGCCTGTACCGGGCTGTGGTGAGTGATATGCGATACCCCAGCCCACGCAGTATGTATGATACTGTGCACGGTGCCTTTTGTTTGGGTCTGGTATAAGCTTACTTAGTATCATAATCTCCCAATTGTTAATGTTTTTTGAGACTAGAACGCGTCTATGACGGTCCGAATTACCTATAAAGACAGCACACAACTGACCACACACAAAAAAAGGAGTATAGAAGGGGGAAGCAATTAGCACATCTAAAACAGTGTTGTTGCATAGTCACTT